>CM040184.1:7942181-7947181 GCA_022606455.1 Callitettix versicolor
ACAGCAATTTTTGATTATAATTCCGTTAGTTTTTATGCTAATAACTTTTAGTGGTGCTCAATTTAAAGTTTTTTTCAACAACTTTAAAAAGTGTTATATGAGTTTTCTTCGGAAAACCTTTTATTTTGTCGCTACTTGATGTTGAAAGTTTCTATTTTAGCTATCTCCGAAATCACCTTCAACTTCTGTGAGTCATAACTCGGGTTCTATAACACTTACATAAATAAAAAAGCAATCCCTTTGCTATTTAATTACCTCCATTTTTACTTTTTTCATCTTTTTTAGGTTCATCATCTTTTCGATAAACCTTGTAGTTTTGAAATATCACTAAAAATCACTCAAAAAATGCATTTTTTTAGCTAAAAACGAATATGCCTAAGCGCAAATAATTCAAAAAGTATTGACTGTACCAAAAAATTCGTATAGAACATTTTTTGCTTATAATTGGTTCCTGTATCGAATCGTGAGGTTATTTTTTATAAATAAATTCCAACCCCCGAGAAGAGGTTGGCATCCACCCCTACGGCAAAAGCACTATATAACTTTTGTTACTTGAATTATTTCCTAGTTACAGTTCAAATTTGACATCAATCCTCATCCGAAAAAATTGATAGCCAAAATGCTTCACTGACTGGACTAAATGGGGAATACAAAAATACAATACAATACAAACGAATGCAAAGTTATATTGCAGTCAGTCAATTCAGTTATTTTTAACGTATTGCACTATACACAGAGAAAAACAAAGACATTTTTACTGAAGGGAACTAAAAGCAAATATAAATGTAAGCCAAAATATATTTGGCCAGCAATATTTTCTGTATATTTCTTATAGTAATCCCATTACAACGTGTTACTTCAGAAGGTATTTTTCTTATTATCGCGTTTGCCGGAATACCTTCGAGTTAATGCCCTCTCGCCACAACTCCAATCTTATCTCTTTTCTCCCTCTACACGAATTTACTTTCTCAGAGATTAAGTAACTAATACACTTCCGTTGATATATGCATCCAAAATACGTCACTACGCAGCGTCATTTCACTTCGACTGCTAAGTAGACTGATTTCAAATCAGTAATGCGTATTTCGAGAAAAATATATCAACAGTGTCCTAATACATTGTTCACTTTTCGATTAGTTTTTAGGCCTCTTTAAAATCAAATTGTTTAAAACAAATAGCTGAAATTATCAAATTTATGGGTAACTATGCAACCGTCAAACACTAACAGTTCAAACAATGTCATTCTGAAATTAGATGGGAACACATTTTGCTGGCACACACCTTTACTGACACACGCGTATTCGTTAAAGCAAACTTTTCAATAGTTTACTGCTCGTTCGAAATAGTTATTTTGACAGCGGTTTGACAATTATAAATTAGTATATTTGATGTTTATACATGTTATATAATTAATAATTTTGATCTTCCTAATGGTAACTTCAAAAGAAGTTCAAATATTTTTTTAACAATTAATTTTTGTAAATAGCTTATAACGTTTATTTATTAACTGTGTTAATTTTTAACCGTTAAAAATAAAATAAACTTAAATTGGAACAGTGAAAAAATGTAATCAAGTTGGCAAATTGGCGTACAAGTAAATATAAAAGTATACACAATTACTACCTCATAATATAAATAATATTGGCAGGAAATCAAGAAAAGTTTATATAGTATTGTCTCTTTTGTTGATATAAATCAGGTTATTAATTATGTTCTGATTATATAAGCTGTGTTTATGTAAAGCTGATTTTAAGAAATTATGCTGTACCGTCGTAGAGTTAAACTTTAATAATTTTAATGGTTTTTTTTCGAGAGATCTAAGCAAACATTTTTATTATGTTCAAAATCACTGCAATAGATGTTTTGGAATGTGAATTTGATTCGTTCAGAACAATTGTGTATGCCAATATTTTATAGCTAAATATGTTTCCTTAAATTTATTCTAAAATCAGTTAACAAAAAAACAATTTAAGTAAATGCTAACGATTTTTAACCGCTCAAGACTGAAACAGTAAAATTAATTTTAGATTGTCGTATGTTAGGAAGTTAATAGGACAAACTTTTTTTAGAGTATTTAGTTTTTAATCAACAGTTAAATAATAATATTTGTTGAACTATTTTTAATTAGTTATTTTATTGATGTAGACATTTAAAACATAAGACAAATTCTATAAACACTTAAGGTTGATAAAAATTGTTAGATATTAAACAATCGAAACTTATTACATTTAAAAACTAATAGGAAGGAGGTAATTAAAATTTATAGTAACTTAGAATTGAAAGACGTTTACAAAATTAGGTATAATGTGACATATGAAGCATGCGTATCGGACAACAGAAAGGATATTTTATAAAGATTGTAATGAATTGATGGATTAAAAGGATAATATTTTACTTTAGTCAATAAGGAGTGAGTCTATTAAATATCTGTCAACCTAGTCCATTTTGTAGAAGTAAAAAAGAGTTAATATTTTCGTTTCAATAAATAAACATACAGTACGAGAAAACAAGCAAGATTTATTTTAGAAATTAACACAACTCGCCAAGCCTTTGTAGGTTTTTGTTATAAACTGTGATCATCACAGTGTTTCTGATTGTAATTTCAAATGAATTGATGCTAAATTTTGTCATTGGGATAAGTAAAAGAACCTAAACAAATATTTACTTGGAAAAGTCACTCCCATCAGTGTTCAAAGCGTTGGTTAATACATTTATTTTGCGCTTATATATTTAATATTACCGATTAGTTTTAATTTTCTAGGAATATATTTTGTGATTTGTATGTTAATGTCTATTAAGTGCCCTTAGAATTTCAATTCAAAAATATTTTTCTTAGTAAATCGGTGAGTAGTACTTTTTTATTTTCATTATTTGTGTTTCTCCTGTAGACTTGTTTGCTAAAAAAAGTTAAATTTTGTTTTAAAATAAAATAAATATTATTTTTAAATTTAAGTTATAGGCTTTCTTAAAGCTAAATTGAATTGAAAAAAATACGATTGTAATACACTTACAATTTGCTTGTATTTAATGCCATAACTCTTCCACTTCCTAAAATTGTATTATAAATTTTCGTTTGTAAACAAAGCCTAAGGCAGTCTGGTAATTTTTTCCAGCTACTTCAGCGTCACCGGGTTATATAAAATTTGTTGCATAAATACAAAACAAAAATCAGATTACCAGCAATTTTCCAGTGAAAATTGAACATAAGAGCAGCCATCATGGTAAGATCCATATCAGTTTAAATGTCTCAAGACAATGTTTTACAAATTGTCTTTTTATTCTTATAAGATAAAATTACATACATTAATTTATAAGTGAGCTTCCTGCATTTATCATAAATAAGTGTATTTCTAAAATTAATTCACTAACTATTTATTGATTATAAATATTTTTGATTTTTGTTTGAAAGATCTATTTCTCTAGACAGATTTGTTTTAACTTATAATATTACTACTGGATACAGGAAGTAAACAAAATATTTTTATTACATTTTCTTGAAGTACTCGTTTTCTGAGTTTAACATTGAAAAAATGTAAATCTAAAACATTGATGTTTTGAATATTTGTGTTTCAATAAAGTTCTATATTTTTTCAAGAATTTTTATAGATAAATTACACTTAAAAAAATTGTTTACACTCTGTACACTTTATGTCTCGGAAGAAAATATTAAACACCATCCAGAACAAAATTACTGTATGAAGAGTAGAACATTTGAAGAATAGCACATGTGTTCTCGTTAATTGTTACAAAACCGTCAATCTATACTTCACCTTTAATATATACTTCACCGTGCGATCGTTGCAATAAATTTACAAATCCAGCTGATTACAATTTTAGTCCACGATAGCATAAAAGCAATCCTTTTTTAAAAAAAAAAAACATGTCTTAAACAACTTTCTGTGCATTTATTCAATCAGCTTATTCAACCACAATTTCCTTCTCATTACATTTTTCACTAACAATCCAGATAAAAATAGATGTGATACAAATACCGATGCTTTATTGTGACTTTGTAGAAGTTGTTTGTGAATAAAATATTCGATGCAGAGAAGTTAGTTATTAATTAATTTTAACTGTATTGTGTATTGAACTGTATTCAACTGTGTCAATAGTATCGAAATAATACAGGTTCCAAACTAGCTTAAGTGGTTGTAGTGAAAATAAAATATAAATATTGATCAAATAAAAAAATGAAAGCCCTTTTGTTACGAAATGCCTTGTGGCAAAGGAGTTTCCTTTTTGTATTTGTACATCGCGCCTCAATGCTCTTCGCATACTTATATAACTGTTGATGTAATACAATATTATCAACTATTTAAAAAAAAGTCAACTTTATATTTTCGTATTTATAATGCTATATATTCAAACAACAATTATAACTACAACTATACGTCGTATGCATTGTGTTACTTTAACTTTTTTAGTGTCATAAACATTTCTTACGTGCAAATTTTTCACACTACAGTGGCCAAGTGTATAGTGTAAATATTGGCTTGTATTTAAACTTCGTGTCCTACTTTGCAATGCAAGCTTTTAATAGTATAACACTCACATGGGAAAACCTTCATTTCTTCATTTGTTTAAAGTGTTGTGGCCGTAGAACTGACTTAGAAAAAGAAAACAATAAATTAAAGTAATGAAAGTTAATTAATATCGCATGTTTGTTGGATTTTCTAATTTTCTGTTGAAGATCTGTTGGTGCATATACATATATAGAACTTTCATAGTGAAATAAAAATATATCTACCTAATTTTCGTTAACAATCATTATATTCTTATAAAAGAGAAAAACATTATTTTTTTATAATCCAGTGGTTAAAAATGTATATTTATTTAAACTATTTTCATGTTTTAGTACGACAAAAATTAAGACAAATTATAAGTGTTTTTCCTTTCATTCTTATCGTAGACACTTACTTATTCTTTCATTCATTGTTATTATCTTCGTAGTTTTCATACATTTAACAAATAATTATTTTGTAAGAAAACAAAAAGTCCAC
>CM040184.1:7952181-7958799 GCA_022606455.1 Callitettix versicolor
AAAAGGTGTCGTATTGTAAAATCAGCTGATCAACAATTAAAATTTGGCATTGTTATCGAATTTATTACAATCCCGTCATTTTGTCAAACAATAATAAATTTGTCACACAACTAAAAGGTGTCGTATTGTAAAATCAGCTGATCAACAATTAAAATTTGTCATTGTTATCGAATTTATTACAATCCCGTCATTTTGTCAAACAATAATAAATTTGTCATACAACTAAAAGGTGTCGTATTGTAAAAATGTAGGTTATTTTTATTTTTTTAAGGGGCAATATGCTGATACAATTTTTATTTATGAATTTTGTAATGAAAATTTAGAAGCTGCTCCGGTCGAATTATAAAAGGTATCAGGAAATATTTCCTAGAAGATGGATTACAATTACAAGTACCTTATCTTCATTATATCTGTATTTACGATCGTTTCCAACATGTTCGTTTTTTGTTGAACGCCGTCGTGTTAATGAAGAACGTCTAGTGGTCAAAGCGTGGCGCATCCTGCGCAAAGAAAATCTATTTTCCGCCTGAAAAAGGTTCAAAATTTACTGCCGATGATCACGCTAGTGGTTTAAATTCTGTCCTTGGCGTTTAGACAACGCTAATAAAATAAATTCTATGTTATTAACTTATAAAGCTACTCTTTCAAGAAACGGAATCTTCAACCATTAAAGTAGTCATATGGAATGAATAAAATCCTTGTAGTTCCTTGTAGTTTAGAACGCAGATTTCACATTAGTGTTTGCTGTGGCATCATTGATGACGATACTGGAACAATTTGTTTTTAATGTAACCTTACGGGAAGTACGTACTTTTTTTTGAAAAATAATTGACCTGCTCTATTCAAAACTGTACCTTTACAAACTACACTGCAAATGATTTTACATCAAGATGATTAATTGAATTTACTCCGCTTGACTGTTCCTTTGAAGGCCACATGAAAACATACCAACAGATAATTAACATTAGAGTTATTCATTGAAATTCGCAATGTTATGGAATGTATATGAAACAATATTGACATTGTTCAAAAAACCACCACAAACAGTTTACATGAAGCAGAGTGTTGTGTGCATTGTGAAGGGAAAATTTGAAACAATTGTATTTAACATTAATTGCTATATTGAAAAAACGTTTATCAAGAACAATACAATACAATATTTTGCCTCTTTTAATTTACTAAAAGAATTATTTCTTTTACTTTGTATTTATTTTTATGAACTCTAAAAGCTTTGTTTAGGAATATTAATTGTACTGCAATACAGACAAAACGTGCTTTCGGTCCAATATCTCAACAAATACTGTAGTTGTACTTCTTTAATTAAATTATTCAGGTAAAAAACCACCAATAAACCTTTCGCTAACCGTAATTAAATGCAAAGCGTTTCATGGCTCTAGTTTATTCAGAATTTACATTTATTTTGCCGGTACAACAAGCATTGGAAGTATACGCGCTACTTCGAAGCACACTCTTTATATAAATACCTCATAATATTATATACAGCATATATTATTGTTTTTCAGCTTTTCTTAATTTGGTCAGATTTGATTGCAAGCCCTCCTCATATTTTGGCATATAAATAAAATTCTACTTTATTGACTTTAACAAGACCGAAGAAGCGAAACCCTTTCAGTTGTTTCAAGACTGCTGTCATTAAAAATCATACTTTTCCTTATATTTTTTAATACGATTATTTCAAATTGTAATCATCGTTCAATTCGTAATAAATTATCGTAATGGATTACAATTTTAAAATGCTAATTTATGCAGACTTTAACGCTGACTTCAGATATTAAATTTCCAATAAAGTATTAATATACAAATTTATTGTTGTAAATTCTTTCATTACTTTTGCAAACCAGGTTCTTGTCGTGATAATTATTATATTAATTGCAATAATTCATTATTAATACATCACATTAATATAAGAACTATAATTAAATAATAACAAGGGCTTTAAAACTTAAAATAATGTTTAAAATGTTTTATACAGGGATATTTTAGACACTTCTTATACAAATTTACTCTAAGTTTACAAATACAACAGGTAACGAAAGTGAATTACTTACATTTTTAGGCTAATTGCACCATAATAATCAGCATTAAGACTTGCCTAAATTAGCATTTAAAATGTTCAAATGACGTAAATTAGAAATCACTCGTAACCCGTCGTTTTCATGTCAGTTTCATTTTTGTATTTGCAACGGTTTTATAAAATTTAAAATAATAATTTTACAATCTAGAGCTTAAATATAGATTTATGACAATGAAATCATATTTTCAAAAAAATATAAAATAAAAAAAAGGATTTTGAAAGTCTTGTACGGTCTTACTGTTCAACGTTAAAGTTATTAACAAAATCGCTTTGTGTGCCAAGTTTAAATCAAGTCAGCATTTGCATTTTTCATTTTCAAATTAAGCAACAATAAAATTAAGAAAATACTCTTTTTATATGACAACCATCGTGTTCATTTTCATATTTTCACAGATTTAAAAATCTTAATAGCGTTTTGTTTCCGGTCTATATATATATATATATATATATATATATATATATATATATATATATAAATAGACCTATTATATTCTACAACTTTAGGCGTTTTCACTCTGTTTATGCAGTTAAAAACAGGTCAAAAGACTCCATTACTACTCAAATATTGATTACTGTGATTAGGTTATGTAGACTATGTATTAGACATTGTATTACTAATTTGTCAGGATTACGCTAAACAGGTTAAATTTGCATTTGGTTAATTACGTTACACCAAATTTAAAGCTCCAAGTTTCGATGTAGTTTTAACATTTAATACTTTCAAAATATCTATTTTGAAATTCCTGTAATGAGTTTAGATTTCATTTCATTTTTTCTATGCATAAGATCTTGTACTGAGAAAAGTTATTTAAGTATCAGATTCTTTAATTTCCTTGTTTAGGTAATATTTAAGGGGGGGTCGGCCTTCCCTATCTCGCCAATGTTATTTTATCATATCTTTAGGTACATTTTTCTCAGTAACTATTTTAGATACAGCTGTGAAATTTTTTCCTAGTAATATATAGACACTTGCCAACATTTTAACACAGGGAAATTTAAATATGTGTTTTTATAAAACTGTGGCAATTTTTTAAAAATTATAATATTTTTTATTTCAGATTTTCTGTGTTTCTGCACATATGAAATTAAATAAAATCATTTTTTGTTAAAATATTTATAAACCCCTGTGTTAAAGTATGCAGAATGATGTAATAAACAAAACAAAGCAAAAATGAATCTTCTAGCTTTTGTAGTTTATGAGAAAAATGTACCTAAACATGAAAAAAAACAAGTTTCGGAAAAACGCGTTTAAAGTTTATTTTACATTACAATTCTTTACTTACAAATATTTAGTGCATTCCTGCCCCATAAGCTGGATTATCAGGATCTTCCTGCATCTGATAATCATCTTCCAACTTTATTCTGCCTAAACTATTCTTCTGTCTGCTTCTAACCATTCAACAGTCTAACCCAAGGGTCTCCAAACTACGGCCCGCGGACAGATTTTGTCCGGCCCGCGGAGAGCTAGCATACTTGAAAACTCCTTTTAGAGAACATATTTTTTATAGCAAATTAAATTTAGTTTACTGAAGTATTCTAATTTTATGTTAAATAATTATTAATATGACATCTACATTGATATGGTCATGGTCTAACTACTCATAACATTGTTTTTCGGACTTTTTTTTCATCAGTGGACTATTTCACTTTTTACCACCGGCAACAATGATAATTTGGTTTTGGCCCTCGAAACTTACTGGAGTAATCAGTATGGCCCTAAGGCTGGAAAGTTTGGAGACCCCTGGTCTAACCCAAACTATATTGTATGCAGTGAATTCATCCCACGCTACTTTTTTTTGGAAAAAAAAGTCGGTACACTACTACACATATAATTTTTTTGACTAATTGTACAGTTTCAAAGTATAAAGTGTTATATATATTATTAAACAAAAAACTCCAGAGAATATTAATTCAAAATAAAAAAAAATGGAATTTTTTAAGATTTTTTCAGGCCGACCCCCCTTAACCATCACGGAAATATTTTTACACCCTGTATGTTAGTTATAGTCTTTGCTGAATTGTGCTTTGTAATTATTGATTCTTATACATACGGTAAGAAAATAAGGCTGATTCTTGAAAGCGATGTCATTAGGAAAGAATGGTATTGTATTTCAGGAGCCGTTGTGTTGTTGTTTGACAAAAGTCGAAGTATATTTCTAAAGATTTTCTTCATTTTTACTTGAGACGGCTAACTGAGGAAACTAAATTGTATTCACTGGCAAGTGTAGTGCATACAAAAGGCACGACCTTGTTATGTTGCGTATTTTGTTTTAGTAATTATTGTTATTTATGATAAACAAAAGGATTTTGTTACAATTGTAAAAAATCAGTTTCAAAGATTTGTTTACCAAAACAAAGATTACATTGTAACATTGTAACAAAGATTCGCTAACACTTGTAGTAATTTCATTTGAAACTTCCTTTAAAAGGTTTTAATATTTCGTCTACGTTGTTTAAATTTATTAAATTAAATGTTTAAATTTAAATCGTCCAAGTTGTTTTTCATTCCTAGATTTTGGGTAAAAAACTGAAAATTCATAGCTAATATTGATTTAAAAATGAGCTTTTAAATCGGCCATTAAACTTCAAATCTCAGATTTTTTTATAAGACAAGATTTTTAATTTAAACAAAATATATAACAAAATACCCAATTTTTGCAATTGTAATTTTGTGTTTTTGTTAATTTCTTAATATTCGACCAACCGAATATTCTATGGTTTTGCAGTTATTAATGGACTGCATATTGTACAAATTAGTGTGGAAAGCCCTTTATTCTTCAAGCTCTCGACGACTGTCAATTTTTTTTAATTACAGCTTTAATAATCTACTAAGTTTACACGGTACACTAATAATTTGAAGAAATTTATTGTTGACCTTTTAACGTTAATTTCATCGTTAACCTTTTTATCGTTTCAAAAGTGTAAGTTTGGCTAAAACCTGTAAACAAAACTTTTAATTTAAAGTTGTTTCTTACTTAATGTCCAGGTGTCTATCGAAAACATGATTCTATTTTAAAAAAACATAACCTATGCCTTTTAAAAATCATCATTAAAATCGATAAAAAATTTCTTTGCTGGTGGATCGACGAAAAAATTTATTGTTTGACATACGTAAACTAAATTTGTCTTTCAAATAATGTATAGGTTAAGACGCAATCCTGCCAACTTTCAAAGCAAACCTACGCTCAAGATTAGTTTCCACCTGGCGTTTAGCATTTGAAAAATTGATGTCACAATGATAATAAAAAATAAAAATTATAACATGCTTAAAGAATCAGCTGTTATCCAAACCATTTTCTTTTTATCAACAATTAATGCCAAAGCAACTTTTCCAGAAATATTTTTTCGATAACTTATTATAATTTTAAAACTTTAGCTAACAGCTGGGACATAAATCAGAATAGATTTATGGAAATTTGTTGATTTTTAATTTTTATAAATAAGTAAAAGTATACGAGAAAATCGTTTTGATAAAATGTAAAGTTTTCATAAGAAATCTGAGTTTTGTAGGATACGAGTTACAGTAGATTAGATTATATTATATACTAGAGGAAGGGATAATTCAACTCCAAGTACTGCAATCGACTGACCTATTGTGCATATGTACCTCTTAAAATACCTAGTTCAGCATATTGATGCCCCTAATAAGTTCCAGCAAACCACTGACTAGCTCAACCTGCTGAAGATCCCTAGGGTCTTAGAAAGCCAAAACCCCTAGCCTCCTATTAGCAAGAGCCTCATAATCATAAATTATGTGACTTGCAGTTTTCTCCTTCTTCCTGCACAATCTACACACGGTATCTCCATGGTACATATCTATCCTGTTCATGTGCACCTCAGACCACAGTAACCTGTTATGAGTCCCATGATCCTCCTGAGTTGTGCTCTGTCCAGGACATCTGCTGCCCCTTTGAGTTCTCCAAAATGAACTTTGCTTAAGAAACGTTTACTCTGGGAATGTCCATGAAGGTTATCTCATCTTACGTGGTGTTGATTTGTAATCCACCCATTAATAGCGGACCTGGCCAACTATAGAGAAATCCCTAAAGCCGGCTTAGGTCCGATAAACTCAAATGCAGATCCAAGTCCAGCCAGTCGGTCTGCCTCCTCATTACCCTCAACTCCCCTACACCCCGTAGCCCATTGAAGAGGTTACCCAGGAAGAGATCGTCAAGGTTCTTCTGACACTCCCAGACCAGCTTGGACTGTATCATAGGACCCGCAAGAGCTTTTATTGCTGCCTATCGGTATGAATATAAATACATGCCTTCTTAAAGCCCCGATCCAAGTTCACCCAAACACAGTCACTGATGGCCATCACTTCAATCTGGAATACTGTTGTGATGGCTGTCAGGATAATAACTTTCTTTAACCCCGGTCGCAATATATTGAAAAAAACTCCCTCAATATCTAGAAAGACACCGAGGGGATATTCTTTGGTCTCTAGAGTCATTTCCAATCTGTGAACCAAATTGTGAAGTGCACTCTCAAAACCTTTCCCTAATTCGTAGGCATACTGACTG
>CM040184.1:7958899-8121399 GCA_022606455.1 Callitettix versicolor
CCATACTTACTGAGAACACAGCGCGTTAAAGAACACGAACTATATTAATGAGTAAAACAGATATGGTACAGTATCAGAGTTGCTAAGATTTTATACACTGCAGTCAGAAGCCAAATGGCGCAATAGTCGCGCCAGCGAACCTGGTTGAAAGGCTTAAATGTCAAACATTAGCTGTGTGTGAAAAATCATGCTGGCGCGACTTTGTGTAAAGTAAGCATAGGCTGCTGGTTGTCGGGCGTTATATGCGAGACTTCAAGCCATGTAGCTCGACCTTGATTAGGGTAGGCCTTGGCTGCTGGTTCTCGAGCGTGACATGCGAGAATTCATGCCACGGGTAATATTTCGTCGATTTAATCTTGACACCTGGAAAAAAGAGGGGAGAGAAATCCTATAAATGGCGAGTGAAATGTAAATGTTATTGTCATTTTGATTATTTGATTGTAAGTTATCATATTGTTCTCTGTCTTCAATATCTGTCTCTTGGTTTTTTTCACTGATTTATAGTATAAGATATTGTATTTTACGATCTCTCTCTCTCTCTCTCTCTCTCTCTCTCTCTCTCTCTTTCTTTGTGAAAGTGTGGGTGTGTTTATGTGTCTGAGTCATTGAGGAATAAATTGAGAAAATATGTTATCAGCCTACATTGTGTCAACAACGGAAACGTATGTTAAGAAATTCCGTCTTTACGGAACTAAAGTGATTTTTAAATTCAATTCGCCACCGGAAAATGTGGAGGAATTAGTTTGGGTCAGACAAGGACTTAACGAACTTATAGAGACTATGACTAACGGATGCACTGACGGAGACTATTCAGGGTTTACCTTGAGGAGTCTGAATTTCAAAAATCGCGATCTGGAGTATTTAGCTTTTAGGCCGGCATCGGAAGTGTCTTCCGACATTTTGTAGAACATTTTCGGCGGTATTATTCAAATTAACAACGAGGCGTGTACGTCGTGCGATACATTTAAAGTTGAATGTACGAAAGTAAGAGTACCCTTAGGCCGCGGTCGTGTTAGACCGGGACTTTATAATAATTTCGAAGAAGAGTGTCGTGCAAGGAGGGTTATTTTTGTCATTAAAAACAATGATTCCTTGTGCCTTCCTTGTTCACTTGTGGTAGCTATTGCTCACGCCGAGAAAGACAAAGAGTACGTTCTTATACGTTCAGACAAAAGCAAACGTCAGACGAACAGAGCACGTCAGCTTATGTCCGCAGCAGGTGTACAGATCCCCGATGAAGGGGCAGGTATATTGGTGTTACAACAATTTCAAAATCACTTACCCTTGCATAAAATCACCGTGTTCAGTTACGGGAATAAAGGTCGCGATATTTATTTCGAAGGCGATGTACAGAACCCGCGTTACAGACTCAACCTGCTCTTTAACAACGGTCATTTCAATGTAATTACCAGTCTCACGTCCACTTTTTCCTGCGGTTATTTTTGCGAAATATGTCACTCTCCTTTCGATCATCGCTCCGATCACAGATGCTCTGCTACGTGTTATTCTTGCAAACGTACACCACCGTGTATCATGGAAAATGAGGGAGTATATTGCGGTGATTGCAACAGACAGTTTATTACTAAAGACTGTTTTGTCGCTCACCTAAAGAATATTTGCAAATCTATACGTAAGTGTTTGGGTTGTGAAAAACTGGTTTATAAAAATAAGAGACGTAACGAACACGTGTGTGGTGAAACTTATTGTAAGGATTGCAAAGAATACACATCGCCTAATCATCAGTGCTACATGAAAGTAGATCACAGGAAGCCGCTATCTAAAGAGTTTCTTTTTATCTTCTTTGACCTAGAAACGCGTCAAGACGAAGTTCTTGACACAGATCACGTGCATCGTGTAAACTTATGTGTAGCCCAACAGTACTGTTGGCGTTGCATTAACGGTGACGCGTGTCAGAATTGCATCGACCGCACCCACGTCTTCTCAGAGGACCCCGTAAATGGTTTCATGTCGAACGTTATGGATGTTCGTAAGAAGTTTAAAAAGGTCGTCGTCATAGCTCATAACGGGCAAGGCTACGATTTTCAATTTGTGCTCAAGTACGTGATAGAGAAAACCCAGTTCACGCCGTCTTTAATTATGCGAGGTACAAAGGTCATCCTCATGGAGATCGATAATGTGAAATTTATCGATTCCTTGAATTATATGCCGATGGCTTTGTCGAAACTCCCTAAAGCGTTCGGTCTACCACATGAAAAGAAGAAAGGATACTTTCCTTACCTCTTCAATACGGTTGCTAATGAAAATTACGTAGGACCTATACCTGCAAAAGAATACTACTGCCCTGACTCCATGTTTGACAAAGCCAATAAGGAATTTATAAAGTGGCATGATGAAGAGGTCCGTAACGGGTACGTGTTCGATTTTAAAATTGAAATTTTCGATTACTGCTACTCGGACGTTCATATACTTGCGCAGGCTTGTATCAAATTCAGATCGTATTTCCTGCAAGAATGTAACGTAGACCCGTTTTTAGAAGCCGTGACTATAGCCAGCGCGTGCAATTTAGCGTTTCGACGTAATTTTCTTAAACCGAACACTATAGGGATTGTCCCGAAAACCGGTTATCGCAAAGTCGATCTTCAATCGGAAATCGCGCTAAAGTGATAATTTGGGAAGAAGATCAAAGAGGGCTCAGAATAAAGCATGCAGGGAGATGTCGTGAAATTAAAATCGGTGGACTAAAAGTCGACGGGGTGTGTGACGGAAGGATTTTTGAATTTCACGGTTGCTATTGGCACGGGTGTCCCAAATGTTTTCCGCACGGTCGCGATGAACCTCTAAAAGACGACCCATCAGATACGCATAATTCTAGGATGGCTAGAACCAGAACCAAGGTGGCTAAACTTTCCACTCTAGGACAGGTGATAGAAATGTGGGAATGCGATTTCATTAGGATGAATAACAAAACAAAGATCTAATGGCTTATCTCGACACACAACCTATATTACGAAAAACGCCACTTGACCCTCGTGACGCGTTTTACGGCGGCCGAACTGGTAACTGCAAGTCTTACGCAAATTGTAAAGAAGGCGAATCCATTTATTATGTGGACGTATGTTCGCTATATTCGTGGGTTTGCAAATACGGCATGTATCCGATCGGGCACCCGAAAATTCATATAGGAGAAGAGGAATGTAGGAAGCAAGGCATGACCGTTGACGGACTTCTTAAGTGCACTATACACCCTCCTCGCGATTTGTACCACCCCGTTCTACCGGCAAAGATGAATCATAAATTAATGTTTGTACTTTGTCGTACTTGTGGTAAGAATTTAATGACCGGTGAATGCACACACACTGTTGACGAGCGGGCGTTGACAGGAACATGGAGTATGGACGAAATTAGAATGGCTGTAAATAAGGATTACGTTATCATTGAAATGCACGAGTTGTGTTAATACGAGACGGCACCGCTTGATAAGCAAAACGGTTTATTTACTGAGTTTATAAACACTTTTCTAAAGATAAAACAAGAGTCTTCGGGTTATCCGGATTGGTGTAAAACGGACGAGGACAGATTAAAGTACGTAGAAGACTATTACACAAATGAATATATCAAACTCGATCGATCGAAAATCGGTAAAAACGAAGGTCTAAGATCGTTAGCTAAATTAATGTTGAACTCGTTTTGGGGTAAATTCGGACAGAGGGAAAACCAACCAAAGACATCCATTGTACGACAACCTTCGGAATTGAATAAAATGTTGGTTTCCCCTTACGTAGACGTAAACAACATTCAAGAAGTTAACGAAAACGTTGTTATAGTTAATTGGCAATACTCGGATGACTCCTGCGAGGTACTCCCTACGGTTAATGTTGTGCTTGCCGCGTTCACTACAGCACAAGCTAGACTAAAATTATACAGTTACCTTGACACCCTTGGCACACAGGTTTTGTACGCAGACACTGACAGCGTCATATACGTACAAAAAGAGGGTGTGAACAAAGTAGAGACAGACGACTATCAAGGACAGATGACCGACGAATTTACAGAGTATGGGGCGGGTTCGTATATTTCGGAATTTGTGTCCGGTGGCCCGAAAACTTACGGATACAAGGTTGTGACTAGTACTGGTGAACATGCAGCGAATGTAAACAAAGTGAAAGGCTTAACACTGAATCTCCGCACTTCCGGTGTGATGAATTTTGAATTCCTTAAAAGTATGGTATTAAACGGTGATAGTGATCCACTTATGATTACCGACATGCGTATAAGAAGAACAAAAGATCGCGAAGTGGTAACTGTGAGCGAGACAAAACATTTAGAATTACAGGAGATAAGAGAAAGAGAGATGGTGAATACAATTCCTTACTTTACGGTTTTAATAAAATACCTTGCCTTGAACAGAGAGACGAGAATAATCAGGATGACTAATAAAATATTTTAGACACAAAAGAAAAATGACCTTACAGTCTACCTTGAATGTTTTTGCTTTACAGTCTGACCTTTTCAACAGTGCGAATGTGTGTGTGTGTGTGTGTACCCTCTGTTGTGATGTAAAAGTCCACAAGGTTGAATGTGCTCTGTCGTGACTTAACAGTCCACAAGGTTGAATGTGTTGTTGTTTGGTTACACTGTAAATTGCTCTTCTGGTGTAGTATAACTACCCCCGAGAGGTGTATGCCTGTTCGACAGGAAATGTACTTCCAGTCGTTTGGGGATGCTCTCGGCAAACAAAAAACAAACGATGTTCCGACCGAACCTCAAGGGTAGCTATGGAAAGTGTCGAACCCTCATCATATAGCTCAAGACGTAAGAGTCTTCCCATCGAGCGAACAATTTTTTTTTTTAAATTCTTCACTTATGTACATATATCTAGGATTCACAATTGTTATTTTCCTCATTTTCAGAATGAACGTGAGGCGAGCAATTGCTAAAGAGCTCCACAAACCGGCAAGAAGGAACTTCAATACACGTCGCGTAACTTTGAAAGGGTTAAACGATCTCTACCAAGCCGATTTAGTGGAAATGATACCGTATGCCAAAATGAATAACGGTTACAAATATGTACTGACAAAGATAAACTGTCTGTCAAAATTAACTTTTGCCCTTCCTCTAAAATCGAAATCTGACGCCGAAGTGGCGACCGCTCTGGAACCGATTCTCGAAAAACACCCAATGCGTCATTTTCAGACCGATCAGGGTAAAGAGTGGTTCAATGTCCACGTGGGTAAACTTATGAAAAAATACGGCATAAACCATTACACCACGTATACGGAGAAGAAAGCGTCTATAGTCGAAAGACTTAACCGTACTTTAAAAACGAAAATGTGGCGCGAATTTATTGCTCGCGGTAGTTACGAATGGATCGATTTATTACAATCGATAGTTCGATCTTACAATAACACTGTGCACAGCACCATCGGTAAGAAACCGAGCGGAGTGACGCAGAAACACGAAAACCGGCTTTTGAAGAAAGTAAATGGTCAGAACGGCGGTGGTGGTGGTGTCAAGGTGGAAAAAAGATCTAAATTTAACGTGGAAGATAAAGTAAGGATTTCCAAGTATAAGAAGACTTTTGCTAAAGGCTACCTAACGAAGTGGATGAACGAGGATTTTTCTATTTACGCGGTGGTCCCAACCAAACCTACAATGTACATTTTACAAGATTCGAAAGGCGGAGTTCTGAAAGGCGGGTTTTACGCTGAAGAAATAAGTAAAACCAAAGTAGGTGATGTTTACCTCGTGGAAAAAGTATTGCAATCGAAAGAGAACAAAGTTCTGGTAAAGTGGTTAGGCTTTGACAAGTCGCACAACTCGTGGATCGATAAGCGCAAACTAATCTCGTGAAACAGGATATCCGTTTCCTGCTTTCCCACTACTCTCGCGATTCCAACACAGGCTGGTTTTTTTTTTGTTTCATTTCAGAAGTATGTGTTTGAGTGTGTGTGTGTGTGTGTGTTACGGTGGTACACGTAAAGGAAATACACGATCTAAACCTATTTATTAGACATACTCGAGTATAAAAAGTTCAGTAACGAGCAGAATGCGTATCGAGAAGGCGAAGCAAAAACTGGAAATTTCTAATTTTGATGTTTTTGCCGGCGGTGGCTATAGTGGTGTTGGTGGGGATAAACGTAACCGTCATAGCCAACTGTTGCCAAACACTATACGCTGTATTATCTGCGGTCCTTCTAATTGCGGCAAAACCAATGTAATTTTCAATTTGCTGTTCGACAGCAACGGTTTAAAATTCGAAAACGTTTACGTATTTTTGAAATCTCTGCACCAGTCGAAATACAAGCTTTTGGAAAAGGTTTTTGCCGATTCAAGTATAGGCTATTTCCCTTGTACGGATAACGAAAGTGTCATCGATCCTAGTGAGGCCGAACAGAAATCTGTGATGATTTTCGACGACAGAGCATGCGAGAGACAAGATAATATACGTAAATATTTCACAATGAGACGGCACAACAATATCGATTCTTTTTACCTGGGTCAAACGTACAGTAGAATTCCGAAACAGTTGGTCAGAGATAATGCCAACTTGTTGGCGGTATTTAAACAAGATGAACTCAATTTACGACACATTTATAACGACCACGTGAATACGGACACTACATTTTCTGTTTTCAAAGATATATGCG
Source organism: Callitettix versicolor (assembly GCA_022606455.1). NCBI lineage: Eukaryota > Metazoa > Arthropoda > Insecta > Hemiptera > Cercopidae > Callitettix > Callitettix versicolor. Next base: position 7,965,508 of record CM040184.1, read on the forward strand.
CGGCTGCTTGGAAAGAAAAACACGGTTTTCTAGTAATCGACAAAGAGTGTGAAATAGAGGAAGGTAGGTTCAGAATAGGATTCGATCGATTCGTAAAAGACTTATCGATATGAGAATATATACTTACAGTGACATAGCTCCTTATGCAAATACTTTGCGCTTTACTCGCCCAAAGTCCAATCTGTGCACATGGTATTACGCGGATAGGAAACAGTTTTGCGGTAATTATTGTAGCCGCTCTGGAAAACACGGCGACATATTCAACAGACGTTGCTGGCGCCATAAAAGGCGGGGCACCTACAGTAAAGGTCTTCCCCCCGTCGTGATTTTAATGATCACGAGCGGCGTTTCGCGTTTCTACAACAGGGATATTTGGGTGAAATTTCTGCAAGAAAGTGAAAAAAGTGGAGTCCCATTCGAACTGGTGATCTACAACGAACATATGCTGCGCGGTACAGTCCGTCATTCCCAAAATCTTCTTTCGCGCTTTCGACCGTTCCCGGATTTCTTCAATCGTACCCTCACTACCGGTCACGGTGATTTAGCGTACACTCAGGTGTACTTCGCCATGTTACAGTACGGTTCCGCTCTGCCTAACGCGTCCAGGTTTGTCGTTATTACGGAAAGAACCATTCCAATTCGTAATCCAGTACAAGCCTATAGACTGATTACAGGTTCAAAGTGTGTGCTAGGTATCAGTTACAATGTTAAATTCGGTCCATTACCCTTGCTCTTGCCTCGCAATACAAGAGGCAGGGCGTTCGAGGCAGTGAATAATAAAGCTCAGGGTGCGTTTACAGTAGAATTTCTTAAAACCGCTCTACCCACCGTGCCCGAAAAGTGCGGACACTTTGGTCTGTCTTATGATGGCTACAATTATTCTGTAACGGACCGTCGCCGTTTGGAAACATGGCGTAAATTTACGGGTGCAAATTTAGACGAATTTGTTTTATTAAATTCTTATCTGTTGGCGGTTGCATCATCATCATCATCATCACCTTTGCTTCGTCCTATATCCGAACTTAAAGAGTACATGCAAAATACACCAAAAGACGATCACCTCGTGGTGGCCGAAATACCAGAGTGGCGTGATAACGTGAAACGTGCGTTGTTTTCACAGACTCTCGTAAAACTATGAAAATCCCATTTTTCAATAACAACATGTACAGTTACTTTAGAGGATTACGTCGGAAGGTGAAAAAGAAATTTTTGTACGCGTCAGCCGGTGACGTTATAAAATATCTCTTGTCGGCGAAAAAGTATTCAATTTTCTTCAGGTCGCTAGAGTTACCGTGATTATAAATAACACTACATTTTCCTGTATCTATTCATTTCGCGATATGACGTTAACCAGTGACTTGGCTACACTCGAAATCGATCGATTGGGAGACGCGTTGAAGCGGAAATATATGCAAATGAAATTCGGTGATGCCGATATGGACGTACAATTAACCAGACAGTATAAACCTATTATTAAAGAGTTGACGAAAATACAAGATGCGTCACAAGCTGCGGCTAAGACACCTTTTATGAAAACTGAAAAACAAGAAGAAGAAGAAGAAGAAGAAGCGTCCTCTATCTCTATGGCTACGCCTGTTTCATCGACACCTAGAAAAAAAACTTCATATCCGAGATTTCTAGACACGCCTGTAATTGCGGAAACTTCAAAATCCAATTTTTCTTCCCCTGGTAATGATAGTGTGGACACAGCCGGCAGTGTAGCTAATATTGTATCCACACCTCAAGGACGCAGAGAGTCGTTATATTGGATAAACTCTACATTCAATCACCCTCTTGTACGTAAATACATGACAGAAATGATTACCGACACATCGAGGAAAAAGAAAATCGATCATTTATACGGACCACGAATCGAAAACGACTCTATAATGGTCGGTTCCAAAACTATACAGTTTACGGTTGACGCGGACATAATTATCGATGGTGTTAGCTACAAAGGATCACCAGGTCAATACGAACTACTCTTTATGAAGAGTCCCGAAGAATACACAACGGACGACGCTGTTACGTATAAAAATATCTGTTTACAGACAAACGCCCACCTGCAAAAGTACAATTCTCACGGGCCGGTCAACCGTAATCCGAAAGCGGATAAATACAAAGAAGTTATACAATACCTGTTTCCGCCGGCAAAACAAAACAAGAAAACCCGTACTAAACAAGGATAAGGTCACAACCAATACGCATATTGGGACGATCCTAACGAATTGTGCGACCGATTGAGGCTTTTGCTGATGTCCCACGACGCAGGTCACACGGGTCATGCCAACGAGATAGCATCTATTATAGAAGAACTTAAAGAGGCGGGAATTATAAAAGGTTTAGGAAATAGAAAAATACGAGCCAATGAAAAATAAGATGAGTGTCGACAAGTTTGGACGCTACAGTGGCGGTAGCGGCGGCGGTGGCGACAGCGAAAATGCGGGACGACGAGGAAACCCAGGGGTCGGTTTCTCTCTAACATCGGACGGAGATTACGATATGAAAAACAAAGCTTTACGTAATGTCCACACGCCTGACGAAGCTCTACTCGGCCGTAAATCTAGTTACCATGGAGAAACGGTGTTTAACATTCGACCCGGTGATTGCGAAATATCACGCGAAAAATATTCCTTTAGACGGTCTAGCCAGACCGACAGCCGTCGATGACGCCGTGACCAAAGAGTATTTAGAATCTTTGATCCCCATTAAACTGATCGATAGTTATTCGTTTGAAAATTTTTGATTACGTAATGTAGGGCCGCCACAATTGGACGGAGATGCGGTCAATATCCGGTACGCGAAGGAAAATGTGCTAGTGAAAGATGGCGGAGGAAAATTCGATGCGTGTGGATCGGTTATCGGTAACGTTAAAACACCCACAGCTAAAAATGATGCTGTTACAAAATCGTACGTGGACAATCGCGTAATAAGCGTTACAAGCGGTAACAGTCGGCACCTACAGAATAAACTTCTCGGTCACGTAGCAAACCTGTACTAGCTAAAGGCGCTGTCAATTTAGATTTTCTTACGCAAAATACGCTTTTTCTTACTCGACTGCCGACCGGTGATATGTTCAACGCTAATAGTAAAAGAATCACAAACGTACCTGCAGGTGTGGAGCCTATTGACGCTGTCAATGTCGAGCAATTACACAAACAAGAGGAAAACCTTAAAATGTGGGTTGCCTTAAACACATTAAACGGCGGCGGTGTTAAGGGGTATTTTGATGCTGAATATAAGCCAATCAGGAACATGGGCAAAGGGTCGAGCGATAACGTCGCTGTCACTTACAATCAAATGACCGAATCTGTAGAAATTGCGATTAATAAATCAATGATTGGTATGATGAGTAATATTCACAAAGAACTAATCTCTTTGGCTAAGGAAATAAGGAAACGGAACAGTCACAATGTCCCTAAACAGAACCTTTTATCCCATTGGCGCCAAGTGTACGAAGAATAACTATAAATCGAAATTTTGTTTTTCTACTTAAACACTTTATCATAGTAATTATTGTTTAGTGTTAAAATGGTAGGTAAACGTGCAACACGTGTCAGTCGTAAAGGGAGAGTGATTAGGAAAGGTCGTTGATTGATATCGTCCGCTGTAAACAAAGCTATCGATTTACTACCTGTCGAACTACATATACCTACGTACAACTACTGCGGTCCGGGTACTAAATTAAAGAAGAGATTAGCTCGAGGCGATAAAGGTATAAATCCTCTTGACGAAGCGTGCAAGGAACAAGATATAGCGTACAGCCGTTACGGCGATTCACAGAGGCGTAGCGAGGCAGACGATATTCTAGCGGGAAAAGCTTGGAACCGTGTCAAAGCGAGTGACGCCTCGTTGAGCGAACGTGCGATCGCACTTGCAGTAGCGGCCGCTATGAAAGCGAAAGCAAAATTAGGGGGCGGCAAAAAGAGAAGAAAAAGTAGGAGATTGGCTAGCAAACGACGGACTATTAAGCAACTCATTAAAGAGGTAAAGGTCTTTATCTCAGACCGTATAGGAAGAAGGAGGGTGGCGATTGTAGGAAGCGCAGAAATTCTAAAAAAAAATATTGATCAATTCGATACCGATCAGACCGTTGACGAATCTGGATTTGGAAAAGTATGCAAAACTTTTGGGTGTGGCTTCGTTCCGCGGTGTCTTTATGCGAGACACTTTACCGCGTAAACCGTGGAAAATTGAACCGGCAATCGTGAATTTGGACAGCGTATCGGGTGATGGTACCCATTGGGTATGTTATAAAAAGAAGGGAGATGCTGTAGGGTATTTCGACAGTTTCGGTAACCTAAGACCGCCGATAGAATTGTTAAGATATTTTGGTCCTACCGCTAATATTCACTATAATTACACGCGACATCAACGTTTCAACTCAGTTGTTTGCGGACATCTGTGTCTAAAGTTTCTGACGTCTTCGTCACCATGTCCATATGTTTAACCGGAAATAGTTCAACACTTTCGTGTGATTTTTTTCCACCGATCGATGTGTCCAACGATAACGACGACGACAGCAACGTCGACGGCGGCCAATAGGAATTAGGTCTAGTCGTTTTGGCTACATATAATTCTATCCTGAATATCAAAGAAGGCGTAAATAATGAATTTCGATTGTTAAAGAATAGCGATAGAGATAAACGTTCGCTTTATGATTTGCAAAATTATGGTTATATTAATACTAATAGTAAAAAATGGGAAAAATAAAAAAAAAGTGCTTTCATCCACTACTGATGCTAATACCCCCACTGCTGCTGCTGCTGCTGCTACTGCAGGCAAAATTTCGGTAAAACCGGACACGGTTTCGTCCAAAGATACAAATCTTCCTGATCATGTAGGTCGTGATGACGATTCACCTGTTCAGCCCACTGAACAAGTTACGACAGTTTTAGACGTAAAACTGCCCACAGGCTCGTATGAAATCAATGATATTGAAACGTACATTAAATCGAAACTGGATCCGACCATTGTATTCTCTTTAAAACCCAACAATAACACACTGAAAGTGGAGATATTTTGTTCGGAGACGATAGATTTCAGTGGCGAACATACCGTCGGCACATTACTCGGTTTTGAAAAGAAAAGTCTCGAAACCGGCCGAATAGTAAATGGGTCTTGTATTTAATCAGGATACGTATAGATACAACGTTAGTCCACGGACAAACACGAGAGTGTTAACACCTAGAAATATACGTTTTTTACGGTCTCTTGGTTTTAAAATTTTGATTTCGAAATATTAATAATGGACATGTTGGCGCTCGAAAGACAACCGGTGTACGATAATACAATCACTGGTAAAGAATATCATTATCATAAACCGTACGCATCGTTCACGTTTAAGAATAACGATGAAATCAGGATACCTGTAAACCAACAGGACGTTATGACTCTGCCACACGAGAGTTTGCTTTACCTTACGGATACGTTGACCGGGAAAAAAGAAGATGGCTCCAAGGCTAAAGTGGACTTTGTTAACAACGGGGTGGCGTTTCTTTTTGACAACATCCGTTACGAGATAGGCGGAAACGAAGTGGATAGTACAAGACAATTAGGTATAGTCAGTACGGTGAAGAACTTACTGTCTACTCCCGAATACAGCGTACATAGTTTAAGAAATGCCGGTTGGGTGGGTCCCGGTAACTACATGTCCCCTAACACCGATAGCGGTGAATTTTCGGTACTCGTACCTCTCAAAATGTTGATGGGCTTTTTCGAGGACTACAGGAGAATAATGGTTAACGTAAAACAGGAACTGGTACTCTTGCGGTCAGCATCCGATTGGAATGCCGTTTACAGCTCAGATGCTGTCACAGTTGAATTAGTAATTACCGGTATCATTTGGATGTTACATCACATTACCGTCGATGGAAAGCACGAGGTAGATACTTTGAAGAAGATTCAAAACAACATCACAGCGCATATAGCGTATCGCGGGTTTGATGTTATCGTAAGACCGTGGTGGGCGGCTGTAAAACAGGAGACGTGGGTCCTTAAAACAGCCACGATAGACCAAATGCCTCAAATCATCGCGTTAGTCTTTCAAACTGATAGGTCTAATCAAATCGGTAAAGACGCATCCCAGTTCGATTATTGCAACTTTACCGATGTACGAGTTCATCTCAATTCGGATTTTCACCCTTACGAACGCGTACGAGGTAGTAAAGCCTACCACAAATTCTGCGAATTCCAACAATCTTATTACGGTCGCTAACCGTCCCCTTGTGTCGATTTGCAAACGTTTAAAGATAAAACGCCGATCTTCGTAATCGATTGTTCCAAACACAAAGACTCCTTTAGATCGGGACCGGTAGACGTGAAACTGGAAATCGAGGCTTCCTCTAATTTTCCCACAAATACAATTGCCTATTGCATTATCTTTTACGATAAACACATGAGCTATTCTCTACTCACAGGAGCTATTAAAAATATAGTCGGTTTCTAGGAGGGAATGAAGGAGGAGGAGAAGGAGGAGGAGTGGAGTAATTGAGTAAAGGGGATGTTTGAGACTTGTAGAGCTCAGTACAAATCATGACGTCAGAGCGAATAGATGTAGAGCGTAACCCTACCAAGCGTAAAGTCCCGCCTAACCTACCTTTAGGAATTTACTTAAAAACGGTTAATTTTCTAAACAGCCAATGTAGTAAATTTATCGTCACGGGTCTTTTCCAACACTCGGCACACGAGCTGGGCGTACTGATACAGTCGGACAAGAAGTTCGTATTTTTCACTTATTTCGTGTTCAACGAGTTGCTGGCTGAAATGGCGAACATTACAACGTCTGTTGCGACACCCACTACCACTTCAAAAAAATTTAATTTCGGCCCAGGTCACGTGACTGTCAGAAATGTATTTGGCAAAAGATACGTTCAGCTCTATGACGGCGGTCAGCATTCCGTGTCATTGACCGCTGACGAATGGAAACTGTTCGCGGACAGTGCGCCTCTAGTGTCACGGCGTGTTAAAGAATTGTTTTATAACGAGCAAGACTTGATCGCTTACATCATTGATTGCCTAGCCAGCGAAGAGCCAGTGTCCAGTACTCTGCCCGAGGCAGACCGTCTATTCGACGAAGTGGTATTGTTCAAAAAACATGCAGCAGGCTGTAGTTGAATTTCACGCGTTCGTAGACAACGACGGCACGTATATTGTCAAAGAATTAGCCGTTGTCAGCCGCTTTTCCTATAGCGTTACAATTTTCAAGCCGCCTTTCGGATTTCACATACTGAACGAAAAAAGTAAGAAAATAGCTCGCTGGCTACGCGAATACTTTCACGGTATAGAGTGGAGCGACGGTGATGTACCGTTCGATGAGAACACTTTACGCATTTTGTTTAAACCTTTTTCCACCTTGTACACTAAAGGTGCGGAAAAGGCGGAATTTTTGAGACGTTACCATCCGAGCGTTTTGGAATTACCCGAAACAATGGGTAATAATAATAATAATAATAATTGTACATATTTAAATTGCATTTTATCACATCATAATCGTAATGTAGATTCTAGTAGATGTGCTCTGCAGAGCGCAAAATATTATTACGATTTACTCGAAGCTTAGAGCATGTGAGCGAGCGAGCGAGCGAGTGTGTCTGTGTGTGTGTTTGTGTGTCAAGGTCACTGACGCGGAGTTATGTCTCCCGTAAACCTGTGTGAAGATTATCGTCACTGGCGAGAAGTTAATTCTTCCGTAAACCGAAACACTTGTGAGAATGTCAAAAACCACACATGTAGAGCTTAGTCTATCGTGAGCCACCGTACGAAGTAAATAAGTAAATTTAAATAATAAACAATAAACAAAAAAAACAAAAAACAAACAAAAAAATAATTTGGGGGACTATATGTTGTTATGGAGTGATAGTCACCAAGGGAGTAGCGATGGCTGGAGCTACTTCCACAAGAGTTAAGCCTTCCGCTTAATTCGGCTTGTAATGTGGGCAGCGGATAGATATCCGCTCGACGGTTCCAACCCCGTAAAACACAGAGGACAAGCATGGTCTAATGGTCAACATTCACGAAGAAAAAATGATTTATAACACTGTATCAATTATCATTTTAAAAATCATTAAATGTATGTGTATCAAAACATTGTATTATTTCTAAAACAAAAATCCCTGTCTCAATAGTGCTAAATACAATTATGTAATATATATATATATATAGATAGATAGATAGATAGATAGATAGATAGATAGATAGATAGATAGATAGATAGATAGATAAAGAGAGAGAGAGAGAGAGAGAGAGAGAGAGAGAGAGAGGAGAGGAGCGATCCGATTGGGCGAACCGAACGCGAATCTTTAATTTCATATATCTCGAATCGCACCGATTTCCCCGTCGCCCCGGTGGTCCAGTGGTTATAACGAGCGCCTCACACGCGAAATGTCTCCAGCACAAAAATGTGAAATTCCATCACTTCAGCGAGACGGCTGCGTGCGCTTCCATCACGTCAGCGAGACAGCTGCGTGCACGTTTATAGCTTCCATCATGTCAGCGAGACAGCTGCGTGCGTATATATATATATATATATATATATATATATATATATATATATATATATGGCTAGGAACGTAAGACGATGGCAGCGGCGGCTAGAGAGAGAGAGATAGAGTGGCTATAGATAGACTTATATGTTTATATAACTCACTATCCACCGGCCCGAGTCCAACCCTAGAGGATAGGCACGTAACACGATGGAGACAGCGGGCTGGGCACTGCCAAAATCACATATATATCATACACCGTCCACGAGGGAAAGAGAAGCGGTCGTAGATAGACTTACATTATATGTTTATATAACGCACTATCCGCCGACTCGGGGTGGGCTAGGCACGTAACACGATGGCGACAGCTGACTAGGCACTACCAACTTTACATATATCAAACACCATCCACGAAGGGGAGAGGCTGACATATATAGACTTACTTTATATGTTTATATAACGCACTATCCGCCGGCTCGGGGTGGGCTAGGCACGTAACACGATGGCGACAGATGACTAGGCCCTACCAACTTTACATATATCAAACACCATCCACGAAGGGGAGAGGCTGACATATATAGACTTACTTTATATGTTTATAACGCACTATCCGCCGGCTCGGGGTGGGCTAGGCACGTAAAACGATGGCGACAGCCGTCTGAGCACTACCAAAATTACATATATCATACACCCACCGTTCACGATTGACGTACTTTATATGTTTATATAACAAACTATCCGTCTGCTCAGGGTGGGTTAGGCAAGTAACACAATGGCTACAGCCGTCTGAGCACTACCAAAATTACATATATATTATAAACTATCTACGAGGGAGAGAGAGAGAGGCGGTCATAGATAGACTTACTTTATATGTTTGTATAACACACTATACTCAGCATAGATAGACTTACTTTATATGTTTATATAACACACTATACACAGGCCCTTGTCCTGGGCTAGGCACGTAACACGATGATTACAGCCGTCACCATCCACGAGGGAGAGAGGCAGTCATAGATTGACGTACTTTATATGTTTATATAACACACTATCCGCCGTCTCGGGGTAGGCTAGGCACGTAACACGATGGCTACAGCCGTCTGAGCACTACCAAAATTACATATATCATAAACTATCTACGAGGGAGAGAGAGAGGCGGTCATGGATAGACTTACTTTATATGTTTGTATAACACACTATACACAGCATAGATAGACTTACTTTATATGTTTATATAACACACTATATACAGGCCCTGGTCCTGGGCTAGGCACGTAACACGATAATTACAGCCGTCACCATCCACGAGGGAGTGAGGCGGTCATAGATTGACGTACTTTATATGTTTATATAACACACTATCCGCCGTCTCGGGGTAGGCTAGGCACGTAACACGATGGCTACAGTCGTCTGAGCACTACCAAAATTACATATATCATACACCATCCACGAGGGAGAGAGAGAGGCGGTCATAGATAGACATACTTTATATGTTTATATAACGCACTATCCGCCGGCTCGGGGTGGGCTAGGCACGTAACACGATGGCGACAGCCGTCTGAGCACTACCAAAATTACATATTCATACACCCACCGTTCACGATTGATGTACGTTATATGATTATATAACACACTATCCGCCTGCTCAGGGTGGGTTAGGCACGTAACACGATGATTACAGCCGTCACCATCCACGAGGGAGAGAGGCGGTCATAGATAGACGTACTTTATATACATGTTTATATAACACACTATCCGCCGTCTCGGGGTGGGCTAGGCACGTAACACGATGGCTACAGCCGTCCGAGCATTACCAAAAATACATATATCATAAACTATCTACGAGGGAGAGAGAGAGGCGGTCATAGATAGACTTACTTTATATGTTTGTATAACACACTATACACAGCATAGATAGACTTACTTTATATGTTTATATAACACACTATACACAGGCCCTGGTCTTGGGCTAGGCATGTAACACGATGATTACAGCCGTCACCATCCACGAGGGAGAGAGGCGGTCATAGATTGACGTACTTTATATGTTTATATAACACACTATCCGCCGTCTCGGGGGGGGGCTAGGCACGTAACACGATGGCTACAGTCGTCTGAGCACTACCAAAATTACATATATCATACACCATCCACGAGGGAGAGAGAGAGGCGGTCATAGATAGACATACTTTATATGTTTATATAACGCACTATCCGCCGGCTCGGGGTGGGCTAGGCACGTAACACGATGGCGACAGCCGTCTGAGCACTACCAAAATTACATATATCATAAACTATCTACGAGGGAGAGAGAGAGGCGGTCATAGATAGACTTACTTTATATGTTTGTATAACACACTATACACAGCATAGATAGACTTACTTTATATGTTTATATAACACACTATACACAGGCCCTGGTCCTGGGCTAGACACGTAACGCGATGATTACAGCCGTCACCATCCACGAGGGAGAGAGGCGGTCATAGATTGACGTACTTTATATGTTATATAACACACTATCCGCCGTCTCGGGGGGGGCTAGGCACGTAACACGATGGCTACAGTCGTCTGAGCACTACCAAAATTACATATATCATACACCATCCACGAGGGAGAGAGAGAGGCGGTCATAGATTGACATACTTTATATGTTTATATAACGCACTATCCGCCGGCTCGGGGTGGGCTAGGCACGTAACACGATGGCGACAGTCGTCTGAGCACTACCAAAATTACATATATCATAAACTATCTACGAGGGAGAGAGAGAGGCGGTCATAGATAGACTTACTTTATATGTTTGTATAACACACTATACACAGCATAGATAGACTTACTTTATATGTTTATATAACACACTATACACAGGCCCTGGTCCTGGGCTAGACACGTAACGCGATGATTACAGCCGTCACCATCCACGAGGGAGAGAGGCGGTCATAGATTGACGTACTTTATATGTTATATAACACACTATCCGCCGTCTCGGGGTAGGCTAGGTACGTAACACGATGGCTACAGTCGTCTGAGCACTACCAAAATTACATATATCATACACCATCCACGAGAGAGAGAGAGAGAGAGAGGCGGTCATAGATAGACATACTTTATATGTTATGAGGTTGAAATATGAATTTCAAAATGGCAAGATAAATAAAATCACTTGGAAATTTGCTTCTATCAAGTCATCGAAACAGCTGCGTGTCAGTATTACCATTCATTATTCTCTTAAATGAAATAATTTTTTTCAATTGCGATTACAAAACGCATTGAATTTTCTAATTCTTTGATTTCATTTAAAAAAAAAGTTTTGTTTTCACCAAATTCTTACATTTGATTGTACTAACGTAAAATTAAAGTTAAAAAAATATAATATTGGGCCAAAATTGCAAGACTAGTTTAATTAATGTATATATAATTAATGTATATATATATATTGAGCACAATAGTCGGACGTTAAGCACCAAAACAAAAACAAAAACACACACACATACAAATATATATATATGTATATATATATATATATATATATATATATATATATATCGGCGTTCATTACTAGGTCCCTGCTTTTGTTAAACCATGGTGGTGGGTCCAATAATTCATTTACTTTTGTAAATTCCCTAACAAAAGAAAATTTTCATAAGTAACAAAAAATTCATGACAGATTTCGGGTTGTTTTATGTACACTTACAATGTTCTTTTGTTTCAAATTTCACACACTTACTCGAGAAGTGTTGATTTTTTGAAATAATTTAATGTTAGAAAGTTTACATAATGCTTTGGCTTCATTTAACGTACAGGCCGCCATAATTAATTCTTGAAAAACAATTTTGTGTAGGCCTACTTTGTTCAGTCAAATTTGCATTGTTGACAAATACAATTCACAATGTGTGCAGAAGAAAATTTGTAGAATAAGAAAATTAAGTCTGAAATTCACGTTTCCTAAAGCAGTGTTCCAGTACATTTGTAAATTTTATTTTATAATGTTTCATTTTAAATGTTTGGCTTTTAGCCAGAACTCGAAGTTCTGTCTTAAAACGAAGATCTTTTGACACCCTTCTTACGTTTGTAAGACATAAACATAATGTCTCTTATGTTACGAAAAACGACTTGTAATTTCGTTTTATATTCTTCTATTAATTTATGCGGATATTTGAGTTATTTTAAATAGTAATTTTTAATGTTTACTATTATTTAAAAAATCTTTAGTTTTGCTATTTTGTCACAAACAGCTGATTTTTAGTCAGTTAATTTCCATTCATTTCTACATTAAACTGAGTAAAGTAATATATACACTTATTAATTCTCCATAATTTTTAATTTTAAATTCTTTCTTTCTGAAAAATTAGAAATTTTAGGATTTTCTCAAAAATCTGTTCATGCTGATTAAATTTATCACAAATGTATTCCAGCAAATTGTTTTTTCACTGTTATCTTCTTGAAATACTAGATGTATCTGCACAATCTCCTTGAAATACTAGATTTATCTTCATTATCTTCTTGAAATACCAGATTTATCTGCTTTTACTTAAATTAAAAATTGTAGATAATACAAATTATTTTAGAACAAGAGACGTAAACCATCTCTTTACAAGGTAAAATGGTCAATTCCATGAAACTAATATATCCCTAAGATGTAGGTACAGATTCTCTAACTTTTTTAAAACAGCATCAGATTTTATTAATGTACATAATTGTTGATTATTTCCAAACATATAATTTTAAACATTATAAATTTGTTAGTATTTTTTCATGAGCGGTACAGTTATTGATGTGACACTAATTTGCTCTTTTATTTACAAATCTGTTAGAAAACAATTTTTTTCGTCACAGAATTCATCCACATTTGATTTGGTTTCTTTAGACGAATAGTCTGTTTTATTTTATAATATAGAAGATTTATCTTAAATTACACTTTAAAATGTATGATTTATATTTACTACTTTTGAACGTAAATAAATTCTTTTTGAACGTAAAATATTTTCAAACGCTATCTTAAAATATGCTTAAAACTAAGGATGTTTTTATTGAAACGTCTATTTCATTTTTTATCTTTTTATTTATGATTTTAAACGTTTTATTTAATTTTAAATTATCTTTTTTTGATCTATGTAATCCCTAAAATATTTTTGAAAATCAAATAGTATTCCTTCTTAAATAATGCTAAATTAGATTTCTTGATCTGTATAAATTAAATAACGTATTTAAAGTTGCAGTGTACATTTTATAATTTACCTTAGCTTTAAATTCATTTTCTAGGTATCTGCTAACCAGTTTCAAAAACATTCAAATTTTAATAGCAATATTCTTTTTAAATTAGCAATATTCAACTAATTCTATCCCATAATTAAAAAATGAATTAAAATCCCCATAACGGGATCTACCAACTATTTTATAAGCTCTGCCTAGTGAGCCATAATGGCGAAATTTAAAATCTTACGGGAGTGGCAAACACTGTTTCAAGGTTGTAACAATGAAAAACAATTTTTATTTTCGTGACAGTAAAGATAGTTCCATTTTATATCTTCGCATGAAATGGAACTTTACTTACAATTTTGAATACTATTTCCCAAAACATATTTCATGAAAATAATGTTTTTTACGAAATGAGTATTAATTTATTTTATGAAAAATTAAACAACAAAATTTAAAATGGTTTTAAAATATATATTTTCATTTATTCATTTCTAAAATTTCTTTTTCGTTTACCATAACTTCTCTTTGGCAGTTACATAATTTAATGTTAACAAAATAGCATAACTGGTACATATGTTTCAATAAAAAATATTTCTTTATATAGATAAAAGTAATATTAAAGATTTATATTTTTTATTTTGAAAGTATGTATTTTAAAGAATTAAATATTTTATTTATATTTTTTCTTTTTCATATTTAGTAAGAGATTTAAGTACTATTAATTTTAAATAACATTTTTGGAGCCTTTTGGTAGAATACACTTCTTTCAAGAATTATATATTAATTTTACAAATTTTTAATTTCCGATTATTTTAATCAACCACTGACACGAGGTTTTCTGCTGCAACCTCGTTATATTTATAAAAGGTTTTTAATAAATGTATTGACCTTTACGTATGTCTTTTGTGCATCAAGAAAATTATCATTTTCATTTTTGATTTCAGAAAATGATGGAAGAAGAATGTATTTAGACAGCATCAAAGACAGTGTGGGAACTGAGAGGAAGCCATGAATTACTCTCTGGACAATAATTTTACAACACTAATCAGGTATAGATATGTTTTCTGTTTCTGATTACATATGTTTTCTTTAATTACAAAAAGCTACAGATGTTTTATTTGATCATTAATATAATATACAGAATGTTCGCTCTGTCCAAATAGAATATTAAATAGGCCATTTTATAAAAACAAAGAAATAAATCGTCTCTATTTCTGTGATATTTTTAAACAAATGAAAAAATCAAAACGGAAACAGTGATTTAGTATTTTCACTTCAGTTTGGTAATAATTGTCACTGACGTGATGGAAACGAACTAACGAAAATATTAGTTTACGTGTCTTTTTTTAAAAATTTCATGTCACAACCTAAATCAGCATAAAATATGCATACATTAGCATTTTAAACTATAAAATTACAATGAAAATAAATAAAAAAATAATTACTTAAAAAAATAAAAAATACGACTGCTAAAATACAAAATACAAAAAATAATTATATATTTCATAATTAAAAAAAATTAAAATCTGAAATACAATTGATTTAAAAAGATGAAAACAATGTATTAGAATAAATGCTGAAGAATATTTCCGAGTATTTAGTTAATAAATTATGAATTTACATGTTAAGTTCGTACAATAAGTGCCATTTAGTGCTCATTTATTGAGATGCATCCCCCGTCTCTTTATAAAACACTTCTCTAACCTGAAAAAAATTAGTACCCACACATAATGTTGATCTATGTTTGATACAGAAATTATTCACCGATTTTATGAGGAGAGATATTTTTATTTTTTCCAATAAAACATTATACATACATATTATATTTCCAGTTTTTTCTCACACTGAATATTTCAGTGACTGTTATAGCTTTAGCCACATCAAAACATGTCAATAAATATTTAGGCTTCAGATTAATACGCAGTTTCACAATGAAGTGACGCGAGTGTTTCACATACAAGGTGTTCAGAAAGGAACGAGAATTTTTAAATTTCGCCTGATTGTAGAGACCAATTGTCAAACATTTTTTTATTATGTTGGTATACATGCCCTTGAAGTATGATAGAATTTTCAGCAGTTTTCATTGCTGACTTTGTCTGTGACAGCCACTAACGTTAGACGTGTTTTTATGAGCTCGGCGATTTTCGTTTGTTATAAGAAATGGATCAAAGGATTTGTATCAAATTTTGCGTAAAAATGGAATAAAGTGTAACAAAGTGTGTGAAATGTTAACAAAGGCCTATGGTGAGTCTGATATGAGTAAAGCAAGAGTTTACGAGTGGTATGAGCGTTTCCAAGAAGGCCGTGAAGACGTTGAAGATGACGAACGCCCTGGACGCCCCAGCACATCAACAACCGATGAAAACGTGGAGAAAATTAAAGAAATGGTTATGAACAATCGCCGAATCACAATTAGAGAAGTCGCTGATGATGTTGGCATATCGATTGGATCATGTCATAACATTGTTTCCAATGTTTTGTGTATGAAACGCGTGGCAGCAAAATTCGTTCAAAAATTATTGAATTTTGAACAAAAACATCGGCGAATGAAACTTGCTCAGGAGTCGCTAAATGAAGTAGACGACTATGCAGAATTACTGAAACGTATTATAACAGGTGGCGAAATATGGGCTTACGGAATGATTTCGTAACTAAGGCTCAATCATCTCAGTGGAGGCATTCTGGTTTGCCAAGACCGAAAAAGGCTCGACAAATGCGGTCGAACGTGAAGGTTATGCTCACTGTGTTCTTCGATATTAATGGCGTAGTACATCATGAATTCCTGCCACCAGGTGAAACGGTCAATAAAGTAGTTCATCTACCTACAAGTTCAACTCCGTTTGCGTGAAGCAAACCGAAAAAAACGCCCGGATCTGTGGTAAAACAATTCATTGTGAGAAACATTGTTGCCGGTTCTAATGCATAGATACGATCAAAGATTTATCTTCCTACTTACATAAAAATGCAATACCTTCTGTAAAAGTTTTTTTTTATTCGTCAATACGTGTGACGTAAATTAATAAAAAATGGACGGAATTTTAGGAGTAATTGAACAAACCTGTAACCTTGAGTTTGTATCAAAATTAATAATTATAAAAAGAATTTATATTTTTAAAACAAATATATTATAGCCTATAGACTATTGTTCTTAGAAGCCATTAGTTATTTTGTTGTTGCGTTTATATTTATGCAATACACTGTAGCTTCTTTAAAATAATAAATTAAATATGATTTTTTTTGCATTTATAGTCGGTCTACAGTGGAAATTGTGTTTATCGGATATTGCTAATAAAACGTCACCATGACATTGTGACTAAACTAAGCTAAATATAGTAAATACTGCACTGTCAAAGCAGAAGACACGTCTGTATGAGCGTATCAGCTGATTATGTGGTTCCAGCCGAAATTACGTTCCCGCCCAGAACGTCATTAATTACAGTACACTTGGCGAGTCACTAATGAACAGAGAAAAAAACAATGAGCTTAAATTACATTTAAAAATCGTGTTATTTTATATGATTAGCTTTATGTTTTTTATATGTTAGCTTTTATATGTTTTTTATATGTTAGCTTTACTTTCCGATAGGATCGCAGCCGTAGTAGCATATAACTATAAAACTACTTCAATGAAGTTGTAAATTATGATTCAAGGAAAAAAAAGAAAAAATACAACACTAAAATCGATCAAGATTTTATCTTCTTTCATTTGCTCCCGAATATTATATATATATATATATATATATATATATATATATATATATATATATATATATATAATATAATATAATATAAATATATAAACCAGATTTATGACTAATCTAATTATGATTATCCTTGGCAATATCTGAGTAATGTTCAATCATAGTTATTATTTTCGATTTTGACAAACTCGATTTTTAACAGATTCTTTGACAAAAAAGACTTTCAAAGAATTTATTTGGGAAAATTCACAATACAATTATTATTGTATACAAATGTCTGTTAAGTTGGTTAAAATTATTTAGTGGAAATTGTTTACATTGATTTTAGAAAGATTGGTTATTAATCACAGGTTTACGAATTGGTAAGTTTTGGGTTTTTGGTTGTATATTTTGCCGATTATTTTGAAATAATTTATTGTTTTTAAACTGAAAGTCGTTAGTCAACATATTTAAAGCTTCATTAAGCGGACAAGGGTTTTTTGTGCTCATCAGAGAACCCAATGGTTCCTGAAAACCCCTTAATAACACTCGTAATGCTAATATCTGTACATAGGTACACAAAATATCTTTTGCATGCGTCTTTTCTTTGCTTAAAAAGAAAGCTATCCGTAGGTTTAATAGTTTTTGAACTCCTTCATAGAAATGAAGAGGTGATTCGTTATTTTTCCTGCTTTAATTCTGTCATTTCCTAATTTAAAGTAAAACAATATCTTTTTTCCGAATAACTAGTTAGTAAGGTATTTTTAACATCATCCCAAGCACAAGTTTTTCAATTTACAACAATTTCTAAGGCCTGTCCCTTTAGTTTAGAAAGTATGGATGAAAACAAATATTCATTCTGTAAATCTTCCAGATTTTCAGTTACAAAGAATCTATTTACAAATTTATCACAAACAGAAATGAACCTGTTGAGCATAGCGGGTTCACCACTATATTCAGGTATCATATCTAGGTATTCTCTTTTCAGTGTTGGAGTAGTCATTGTCATTGTTAAGTTCCTACTTATAACTTAAATTAAAATATGTAATATACATCTTAACACTAAACAGAGTTTCAATAATACAAGTTTAATCAAACTTAAAATCAATACGTACAATAACTTAAAATCAAAATATATTTATAGCACTTAAATTATGAAATTATTTAGTTTGAAAATTATGTACAAAATTAGTGTAAATTTTCACTTGAAAATATTCTACACTTTAATACGCAATATATATTATTTGTTGAATATTTAAATCTTGTTTTATATCAATAATTAGACAACTGTCTTAATTTCTAGTTTTCCTACTTACAATAGGATGTAGAACATTATGTTCATAGAGTTAGTAATCTTCGATCTTTAGCGATCCTATTCTTTCTTCTCTCTTCTTTTTTCTTTTTCTATCTTCTTTCTTCCCTCTTCTCTCTTCTTTTCCTTTCTTCCTTCTTCTCTCTTCTTTCTTCCTTCTTCTCTTTTCTCTCTTCATTGACACCGACGGACGTTATATGCCTTAACTCTCCGGGTATCTTGCACTGCCGAATCAATATTCGCTTAATTCTTCAGCAGCCTTACTCTGGAAGATCGATATACTTTTAAGCGTGTTGTCCCGCCTCGTTAACGGTTGATACCGAAAAGATCCTAATATTCACTTAAGAACTTTCAAGGGGGTCCTACCGACTGCGCCACTTATGGTATGGTTTCGAGGATGTCGCATATATATATATATATATATATATATATATATATGTGTGTGTGTGTGTGTGTGTGTGTGTGTGTGTGTGTGTGTGTGCGTGTGTGTGATAATAATAAGTATATAACTTTCATTCAACAATTGTTTTGTTATGAAAAAAATATTGTATCTACCATCAGTTTTTCCTGTAATCTCTAATATATTATTACTCTAAGAATTCCAGTTGGTTTCGTACCAAAAATGAGGATCTGCTTTATTGAAATTATTTATATGGAATACCAACAGGTTCGTCAAAACACCAGGTAATTCTCATGTCATACTTTTCCATTTTAACATTTTAAAATAAAATAAAACCGACTTAAAATTTATAAAATGTTTGTAAACAAAATTCCAGGATCAGTATAAAGTTTCCTCGTGAGAGTGACGTACAGTCCAGGCATAGGTGAAAAATTAACACTAAAACTGATCGCTAAAAAAACATTGTTCAAAATAATATTTAAATTATTACTGTATTATTAAATAATTATTCACTGCCTCGGCTTTGAAATTATAATTGGTAAGAACATCTAGGCCAGTTCTAATATGTAAATGTTATTAAATGAAAGATTGTTCTTTTAATAAACAGTAAACACTGTAACCTAATTTAAATATGTAATGTAGAATTCGATTATAGTAGGTTTCATTTGTAAATATTTCAGTAAGGTACAATGTTAGAATTCAGTAATCAATTTCTAAGGTTATAGTTTTAAATACTAAAGTAGAATAAAGAAAGGCCTATTGCATTTTAAAAAAACATAAATATAATGGAACAAATCGCTATGTTATCAGGTCATTCAAGTTTAAATATGACTATAATATTATAGCAAGAAATAATAGGCCTACATGGTTTTGCAACGACTTTTCTTAGTAAGATATGTTCAGTAATCTTAAAATACCAGTATTGATTAAAAATTACTGTTAATACAATAGTAAAATGTTGTTAATAAAATAATAAAATTGTTTGCTTAATAATAATTGTGTTGCCAAATATTTTCAGATACGTTCCCTCCCACGAACTGATCCCTAAGAGAGACTCATTATGGGTAATCATACCAATCACAATATGTTTCATCATTATCTTTGTGTGCGGTGTACTGGGGAATCTCTGCACTTGTTACGTCATATTCCGCAACAAGCACATGCATACCTGTACGAACTATTATCTCTTCAGTTTAGCTGTCTCGGATCTCTTGCTTCTGATGTCGGGGCCCATCCCGGAATTATACACTATGTGGTACAGGTAAGTACCACCAGCAAGAGTAATTAAGTGAGAGGTCACCGCTGCAGAAGAACAAAATAAATTGTCATTGTCTTGGGATATATTGATTATTTTAAAAAAATAGTTGATAAAAATATAAAGTGAAATTAAATATTGTTTTTGAAAGTACAGTCCAGTTAAAAAAATTAAAGTTAATGTTTAAAACAAAATTAATTATTGTGTAGGAGCTCAAGAAAATAATTTGAGTGTTTAATTTTTTAATTATATGTGAATTTTATTTGTCAGAATTCTTGAAAGCCTATTTAGTCTTATTCATATTTAGAATTCACCGCTGCAGAAGAACAAAATAAATTGTCATTGTCTTGGGATATATTGATTATTTTAAAAAAATTAGTTCATAAAAATATAAAGTAAAATTAAATATTGTTTTTTAAAGTACAGTCTGGTTAAAAAATTAAAGTTAATGTTTAAAACAAAATTATTAATTGTGTAGGGACTCAAGAAAATAATTTGAGTGTTTAATTTTTTAATTATATGTGAATTTTATTTGTCAGAATTCTTGAAAGCCTATTTAGTCTTATTCATATTTAGAATTCACCGCTGCAGAAGAACAAAATAAATTGTCATTGTCTTGGGGTATATTGATTATTTTACAAAATTAGTGAATAAAAATATAAAGTGAAATTAAATATTGTTTTTGAAAGTACAGTCTGGTTAAAAAATTAAAGTTAATGTTTAAAACAAAATTATTAATTGTGTAGGGGCTCAAGAAAATAATTTGTGTTTAATTTTTTAATTATATGTGAATTTTATTTGTCAGAATTCTTGGAAGCCTATTTAGTCTTATTCACATTTATTTGAACAAAACTATGCAATAAATAAAAATAAATCTAACAATAAATGTATAAGCTGTAGAAGATATTTTCACAAAAATGGACATATGGTATTACACAACTAGTAACATTTTAAGCAATATTTCCTTAGTGAAACAAATTGTTTATACATAATAGCAATTTATTAGCAAGCACTCATTAAACAGAGAGGTTTTCCTGATTTTCTTCCTCTTTATTATACAGCAATGTCTTAGCTGTTTATACAATACTAGACATTTTCAAAAAAGGCTTCCCCTTAAAATAAGTGTATGTACAAAAGTCCTAAGCTAACCAGCCTCAATGGCATATTTACATCTGAAGGCAAGCGACAACAAAACACCTTACATACATTGTAGCATCACGTTATATGCAGCACAGCCCAAACGTTGCACTGAATATTGATAACAGTTTGTAACGCGATATAAGCTGTAAGGTTAGGTTAGGTTTGTCAAACTTTTCTGTTGTAGAAAAAAACCCACGTAATCATTTATTTGAAAAATTTAAATCAACTTTGAAGAAGGTGGAGCTACTTTCAACAATTAATTTCTTCAAGTCATTTTGTTCAGACAGACGTCTAATTAATTGATTTTCTTGATGGTATTCACTTTTTTCTTTTTCCGTATCCATTGTTTGATTTCAGTACCGAAGCAAAATAATTTATAAATTAATTTACGAAAGTTCAAAAATTCGAAGAAGATGCAAGTAGTAAGAAAGAGTATGTTTTGCGCCATGTCATGAGTCCTAGGTCAATGGAAAGAGATCAAAGGTCAAAGGTCGAGGTCAAATGCCACAGGTCAAGAGTCAAAGGTCAAGGATCCGAGATCAAGGGTCAAGGGTCCAAGGTCAGGGTCAGGGACAAGGGCAGGGTAGACAAGATCATCTGGCATGCACCTAAGTATTATGTAAGTTCTGGCGGTCGTCCAAGGATTACATCACCACACGAAAAGCATTCATATATGACATAACCAAACGTGTTGCACGAACTCGTGCAGGAAAACGTTGTAATTTATTTGGTGTTTGGAAATTACATTACCAATGTATACGCTAACATATTTAAATAAAATAAAAAATTTCATAATATTTATATATACATGCGTATACATGCATTCAAATTGTTCGTATAAAAACCGGTACCGATCCGATTTCGGTTACATAGGAGAATCAGACTGTGCATATATATGTTGGTGTACATTAATATTTTATTATGGAGTTTATATTAGATTTTCAAGGTTTTAAAGATTTTACCAACGAATATATAGTTAAAGAATTGTCTCTTCTATCAATCGATGAGCAGGTTTATGAGTAACAATTATTTCAACCACCAATAAGATTCAATCAACTACCATCGAATTTGAAAAAACAAGTAATTTATTTGGAGAAACACTATCATGGACTAGCTTGGAACTCAGGTATTAGACCTTACACAGCTTTGAACGATATTTTTAACGGTATAAGTTTAAATGGTACAGAATACGTTAAAGGACTCAAAAACCAAAATTTATTTCAAATTTATTGTCTAAATTTGATGTTACAGTTTTAAATTTTGATGATTTTTACTTTCCAAATTTAAACGTGTTGAGAAAACAATTTTGGAATGAAGCAATATCAAAATCGTGTATTTATAATCATAGTTCTTTTAAAAACTGTGCATATGTAAATGGAAATGTTTTATTACAGTGGTGGAAATTAGAAAAGTTAGTTAAAGATAGAATTGAAACTGTTAATTTAGCAATAAAAGAAGCATATATTAAAGGTTACAAAGGTATGAAAGAAGAACTAATATAGTTCCTACCTAAAGAGTTTTTATTATACCATTACGAAGATATAGAAAATATTTACGATAAATTACCAATACATTTAAAAAATGATTCCGACATTACAAATAGTTTTCTCTGCGAAGATCATAAGTCTCTTAATATGTATAATAAGGCTGTTCAATTGCGTAAGAGCGGTTGTTTTTATTGCAATAAAAAGTTTAAAGAGTTCAGTAGCCAAGATGATGATGGGCGGAGAAGATGATGAACGCTGTTCTATTTTAATTGTACAAGAAAGTAGTTGGTGAAGTCAGGATTTTTTTGGACACAAGACTATAAGTGTGCGGTGTGCTGTGGTTGCGGTTGGTCATCGGAAATTAAATCGCATTCAATAAAATAATAAACAATTTACATAAACTAACAAATACAGATTGTGCACTCAGCAGGCTTACCCCAGGCGCTGTAATTAATTACGCAGACAACAAAGTGAACGTCAGAGAAGTGGAAGAAATATTGCGTGATTCGTTCATAAATTGGCCGAAATCATCACCCAAAACAGAGGATTTGGCATCAACTGGGTTCTACTACACCGGCGAGCAAGATAACGTTGTTTGTATTGAATGCGGCGTTACGATTGGCGACTGGCAAAAAGAAGATCGTCCCAAAATAGAACATAAACGTTATGCACCATATTGTAAACTAGCTAAATTATTACAATAAAAAAAAATACTTTACTGTGTAAATTGTTTCATTCATTTTTAGTGTTCACCTTGAAAATGAATGTTAGAAGCGGAATAGCTAAAGAATTACACAAACGGGTTCGTACGAATTTTTCCTAGCAGGTATGAAGAAATAAAAGGCCTATTAGACCTATATCAGGCTGATATTGTTGAGATGATACCATTTGCTAAAATAAATAAAGAATATAAATATATATTAGTTTTAATTAACTGTTTTAGTAAATACGCTATAGCAGTTCTTGTAAAATCAAAGTCGGCAAATGATATAGAAAAAGTTTTGAAGCCGATTTTAGATAAATATCCTATGAAAAATTTGCAAACAGATAACGGTAAAGAATTCTATAATTCGAGAATAAAATCTTTGCTAAGTTAATATAATATTAATCATTATTCCAGTTTTTCTGAAAAAAAGCATCTATTGTTGAAAGGCTGAATAGAACTTTAAAAGGAAAAATGTGGCAAAAATTTAGCGAACAACGTAGTTATAAATGGTTAACTCAACTTCCTTTTATAATTAATCAATACAACAATACGGTGCATAGAACGATAAATATGAAACCTATTGATATGAATAAGACTAATGAGAAAACAGTGTTGACAAGAATAATAAATCGTAGAAAATTAGCACAACAAAAAAATATTAGGTTTAAGACGGGTGACAAAGTTAGAATCAGTATGTATAAGAAACCCTTCACGAAAGGTTATTTACCAAATTGGAGTAACAAGGTGTATACTCTGTGGCAAATTAAACAATCGAATCCCGTTACTTATATTTTAAAAGATGAAGGAGGTAATATCATACAAGGACGTTTCTATCAAGAGGAATTAAGTAAGACAAAGTACAGAAATACGTATTTAATTGAAAAAGTTTTACGTAGAAAATGAAATAAATTGCTTGTCCGTTGGCTTGGGTTCGATAAATCAAGAGACACTTGGATCGATAAAAAAGATTTGATACGAAATTGGTAAAACAAAAATTAAAATTACCAATGTTAAACTTTGATAATATAATTTTTTCATCAAACATGGAAAATAAATCAAAAACTCACGGAGATTTATTACCAAATAATATCAGGTGTATAATTTGCGGGACCAGTAGTTCTGGGAAAACAAATTTAATGATTAATTTATTGGTTTCACCGGAAGGGTTATATTTTAAAAATGTTTATTTGTTTTCTAAATCTCTAAATCAACCGAAATATAAATTTTTAGATTGTGTTCTAAGTGGTGTGCCTGAAATCGGATATTTTCCATTTTCAGAAAATAATAAGGTTCCAATTTTGGAAAAAATTAAATTAAATTATGTAGTTATTTTTGATGACGTATCATGCGAAAAACAAAATAATATTCGAAATTATTTTACAATGGGAAGACATTTTAAAATAGATATTTTTTATTTATGTCAAACATATAGTTATATTCCGAAGCAATTAATTCGTGACAATACAAATTTCATTATAATATTTAAACAGGACGACAGAAACATGCATCATATTTATACAGATCACGTAAATTGTGATATGACATTTGAAGTACTTAAACACCTATGTTCCGAAGGATGAAACAGAAACACTAACGCTTTTATTGTGATCGACAAAAAAAGACCTAAACAAAAAGTAAGATATAGATGTGGATTTGATATTTTTGTGCAAATTTTAAAAAAATGATATTTATTCTGGAAGGTAATATTGGAGCAGGGAAGAGCACTTTCGCTTTATTATTACAAAACAGATTGAAATTACACAATTGTAAGGTGAAATATATTAAGGAACCTGTAGATCAATGGACAAATTTTTTTAAGGTGAAAATATCTTGGATATGTTCTACAATGAACCGAAACGGTGGGCGTTTACTTTTCCAACAACAACGTTAATGGATAGTGTTTTTAATGAACTTGAAGCAACAAAATATCTGCAAGAAGGTTATACAGTAATTTTGGAAAGGTCAACATTTTCAGTAAATGAATTGTTTTTTCCTTTACTTCAAGAACAGAATATAGTTAATGGAACCGAATCCAATGTGTTTAAATTACTACAACATATGATGCCAAAATATTTTGTTAATCTGTATAATAACCTGTGCACAATTTATATAAAAACTGAACCTGAAATTTGTTACGAACGAATAAATAAAAGGAATCGGCCGGAGGAAATAAACAAAATTGGATTGGACTATATTGAAAAACTGCATATATTACACGAGGAGAAATTGACAAAAAAAAATTAAAATCACAAACTTGTTATTATTGACGGGTCTAATGTGTTCGAAGAGAACTTTTTACAAGCAAATATTTTATATAATTCAAATGAAAATATTTCAGATTACATATTTTCCGAACTTGTACATTGTAACAAAGTTTGAATGCAATAAAAAAGTGTATGGTGATGATACAGTAATTTTGGAAAGGTCAACATTTTCAGTAAATGAATTGTTTTTTTCCTTTACTTCAAGAATAATTAATTAATGTATATTTGTTTGTATGTTACATTTTGAGTGTACTATTCTAGCCATTTGGAGAGCAAAATAGACTTATTATGTAAATAATTAAATAATATGTAATAATTAATTGTGGTTTAAGGTTAATAGTAAATATTATACTAATTTTAAAAAATATCAATATTTATTGAGTTACATTATTTTCCTTACAATTCCTGACAATGGTGTATACTGTACAAAGACATCGTGCAAAATTAAACAATAACACGATGTGTTAGCTGGAAAATTTTCAGAAGCTTCGATTTCAATTTTCACATCGAGAGATCCTGTTTTCAAAGTGTCCACCTGTTTTGAACAATCAATTACAAACATGGGTGTTTTAGCTGTAAAGGTCTCACGATCCACAAGTGGTTGGTCATCACTTCCTTGGTAATAGGATGATTGGAATCTACTGTATGCATCGTATAAAAGTGCCTTATTACCATTAAAGTCGTCGTATGGATAGTATTGTGAATTCAAATAGAATTTAATTTTTTTAACATTACACATATCAAAATGTGTGGCAATAGCGGTCTCGTTATCTAATTTATCAGTTTGAAAAGCAATTATTGCCGCTCTTGGTTTTTTCGTTGCTGAAGATGTTTTAACAGTCCACGATACAGTCATAGCTTGCGGAATCGAGGGATTTACATAAAGATCCCACGTTCTGTAGATAAGTGAAAATGGGCTGTCGCTATTTGTTTTTTCTAATAATTTTAATCACACTTTATCATCTACTTTTACATAAGGCATTTTCCACAAAATTTTATTTATAGTAATTTTTAAATCTTCTTTTGTCGATTGTGTTTGAAAAATTGCATTTTTATCCGAAGACGATCTCAGCAACACCAATTCTTGTTTCACATTTAAAATTATACTTTTATAGTCTTTGCCAAAACCTAATAAAAGACGTAAAGGTATACAATAGGTAAAAGACCCATTTTGTGTATAAGGCTGACAATCTGAGGCACACGCGAAATTTCCTAAAATATTTTCTTCGCCGCAGCGTAGAGTTAAAAGATTTTTCATCAAAGTAGTGATGCCGACATTTTTATTTCTGTCTATTTCCGTACCACTCAATTCGTATCGTATCTCTTGAAACTAAAACGCAATAGCGTTGTTTACAAATGTTGTAACACTATCCGGCTATCCATCGGCTTTTGTAATTTTTCCCTCAATTAATAGATAGCTCTTGCTGGGCAGCGTGTAAATATCTTGTTGATGAACGGGAATTCGAATTTCGTCACTGTTTCCAAAAGAATTTGACGAATAAGGACTGTGAGAATGATATTCATAGTCAGTGATTGCGTCATCAGTATAAACTTGAGAATCGATATTCAGTATGTAACTCATTATTTTCTTAATTTATATCCGCGAATTGATTGCAGAAATTTACGATTTTCCAATGTTAACGAACCGAGTTTTACTCGTCGAATGACGTTCTTGTTTCTGTTTTTTTCCAATTCGTTGATGCTGTAATACGTGTCAATTTTTGGCGCATGCGGCGCTGTGAATACAAAACCCATAACTAATCGGCGGCGGCGTTTTTCAAATGCAAACGAATAATTATATTTTCTTGTCTGAAATTTACCAGTTGGCCCGATTGATCTTCCAATTTAATGTGTATTCTGTTGAGCGTTCCTTTTGAATTGATTGGCAAGTAAATTACGTGCGAAGGTTTTTCAACAATTTTGATACCCGGTTCGACTAGAGGATAAAACTCGTGCAGTACATGACCTTCAACACCGTCCTTGTAAGAATTTCTAACAATGTCGCACACGAGGCGTATGACGTCCACTTTTATTATAGCCGCCTGCTTTGGCGACACGTGCCATTTGCCGGCTTCCAATACTTTGTTCGCGTCTCCGTCGAAACCCAGCAGCTAGCCTATACTGTCCTTCTTGAAAAAAATATCCTCGCTAGAGAAAATTTCCGTTTTCAAAGTATTGTTCTTCGCTTTTATAGTAATTTCCGCGTTATTATTATTTTTTTTAATTCTTGTTTTAAATAGTCCTGAATATCTTCGATTTCGTAGGTGCCTTCAGGTAAAACAATTGGCGATTCAGAATTTTTTCCAAAATAAAATTTATCATTAATTATTTGTTCAATATTTGGTATTGAATTATAAGTCATTAAATCCACTAAACCAATTTCCCATTTTGAAGAAGAAGTTAAATCTATTGGCGGAAAGAAATCGCATGTTAAGGACGAAGTTTTATCCGACATACATATCATTATTACGACTATAAAGCGAGAAAGTCTAAACACAAATGTCCGCAATTTACAGAGTAAATATTTTTCTGGCGGGCTATATAATTGAAACTGATGTTTACACCCGATGATAATGAATTAAAATACTTTACTAACTCTGTTGTGGGTTTCAAATTTCCAAAACTATCAAAATATTTCACATTATTGCCTCTTTTCTTATATCAAACCCAGTGTGTTCCGAGTCCTTTGCTGTTGTCCAAATTCACTACATCCGATTCGTTATTCCTCACCTTTTTGGGTAAAGCATCACGCATAAAAACCCCTCTAAAATATGGAATTTTTAATTTATCTGCATACATTAAGATATCAACATTGGACAGAGGTCTGTTCCGAATCGAGTTTATAATTTGTTTTTCGTATAACAGCCTCTTCCTTTATAAGGTCGTATATATAATCCTTTGCCCTCTATTTTTCTAAGTTTATTTTTCATTTCCGTTAACATTTTAGTAATTTTTTAATGTTCTTTTTCGGCTGTCGTCGTCGTCGTTTACACTTTCTTTTAGATCGTTGTTTTTCAGCGCCACCACCAAATTTTTGTTTAGCTTTCATGATATTTGTTACAGCCCACTCAGCCGCTTTTTCGCCTAAACCACTCTCTGATGCTT
The DNA here is from genome assembly GCA_022606455.1 of Callitettix versicolor. NCBI lineage: Eukaryota > Metazoa > Arthropoda > Insecta > Hemiptera > Cercopidae > Callitettix > Callitettix versicolor. The sequence goes on from CM040184.1 coordinate 7,994,542, forward strand.
TGACTCGTTCCCAAGCCGAATCGGCAAGCCTCCGGTCTGCAATTGCACGTCTCTCGGTGTCGTTTTACTGACTGTAAGCTATGTCGTGTTGTTTGCAAGCGCTATCCAATTTATTGATTCCCTGATCGCCTAGGGCTAATCTTTTTGATAGGTTCGTGCCTGGCCCACAAAATTGGTATCCAGGTATGTGTAACTCAAACGATAACACGTCAGTAGCTTTATTAATAACATCCCCAATTATCCCTCTTCCATGATATTTACGTCGAACCGCCATTATGATTTTTTTTTCAATTATTTCGTCGGGTAAGGCTACGCATTTATTTATACTCTCTCATCCAATCTGCATAGGGTTTTGGAGTTCTGCCAAGATCATATGTTCCGCGTAAATATGTTACATAAAGCAAATTCGTCAATAGTCTTAGTGTTATGACATCATCAAAACTTTCCGTCTTAACATTCGTTAATCTTCTATTCTTGAAATCTAAAACCAAACTGTCGTCTGTTTTCATATACACATTTCCCTTTAAATATTTCAAATTAACAGCATCGCAGTCTTTTTCGGGATTAGCAATATCTTCTTGTTTCTTATTTCTAAATGACAGATGGAAATTCTTATTTTCAAGTGATATTTTCGGAAAATGATATTCTTTTAAAAATTGTTTTGTCACAACGTCGTTATTTTCGGAAGGATGTGCTAGATTTCTGATCACCATTTGTTTTCCATTAAAAAAAACCATTTTCAGACGTTAAACATTCCGCCCTCATTTGTTTTAAATTAACAGCATCCGCAACGTCTAACGAGTCTTGAACATTGCATAACCTTTTATTTTCGATATCATAGTTTCCCATTTTTGTAAGCTGAAATCCTCTGCCAGGCGGTCCTCGAATACCGTGACATCGTTTTAAAAATCTGGAATGTCGGCCAAATTTATATACACTCATTATTCTTCCTTAATAAGAACAGCGGCTTCAACTAATTCTTCTAAAATAGAATTTATTTCGTTCGTGTGACCTGTATTACCCGCCTGCTGTGAAGCGTATAATAGCTTTAATCTGTCGCAGAGTTCGTTTATATCGTTCCAGTATATATATTGCGGTTTTGAATCTGAATATATCATATGCGGGTCCAAACCGCTTCCAACAGATGAAATCAGTTTTAAATTACATTTTTAAATTTTCTACTTTTACTCGGTTTCACTTTTCAATTTGCAGAATAATTTTGACGATACACGTTAGTTTCGAGTAAAATATTTTTGTACGCAATTTAATCTTCTTCTGAATAAATAAAAGAATCGGGATTGCTCATAATAATCAGCTCATACAAACCATCCGTTCCTTTATAACGCGTACCGTTAATAATTAAATCGTTTTCTATTAATTCGATAACTTTATCGCCTAATTTAAAATCATTTCCTTCTATGCCTATTCCGAATGTTTTATCGATTTTTCTACCCCCTTTTAAAATCTTGTAAAATAATATCTAGATATGTGACCGGAAAGACTTTTTTCAAGTTTTTTTGTAATTTTATTGCGGCCTTCAGGCGTTTTCATTAGATCTTCTCCGATTACAGTCGATTCATGAACATCTTCATTTACCTGTTGTAAGGGTAGAACAGAAGGAGGTATATCCATTGTTTCTGAGGAGGGTGGTAACGGGGGTTGTTCTGCAGTATCTGTTTCCATTTCGTTATGGAAACGTCTTCATCGTCCATAGATTTTTCGTAATTTAACATAGGACGTTTTCTACTCTCTGTTCTAGCTGTATCCTCATAATCGTAATCTTCGTAATCGTCTGCATAAAGATCCGGATTTGTGTTTTCTAATTTTATTCTTTTATCACCTTGAGGGGGATTAGGGGTTACCCGTTTTTTCACTTTATTTTCTGGATCAAGATATTCTTCCAAACTTGTCCTAGCCAAAGTTTTTCTTTTATCGTAATTGAGTGCTTTTCGTTTTACAATAAAACCGGAAAATTTTCATCGTTTTCTTTTTCTTCTTCTTCTTCATCGATAGACTCAAATCTATTACGTTTAACGGGTGTGCTTACTCTTACGCCTGGTTTATAAATTTTGGGTATATTCGGAATTATATTTTTTTACATCAGCACCTCCAACACCGCTATCATCACCACCTGTTAAATTTTTAAAGGTTTAACTATAGGTGAAATTTTTTTTTCAAAAAACTCTTCAGATTCAACAATATTACGCGTTAAAGCCAGATGTTTTTCTTTAATACTTTTTCGTAAATCATTAATTTTTTTAATTATTTCCTTTGGCGTTTCCGCTGAAATATTATCACTTTCACTCTCCATAATGACAAGTTTTAATTTTGAAATCTAATTTGATACTGAACACTTTTTCTATAAACTCTAAATCTAGGATATTGAAAACAAAACAAGGAGATAATATATATTTATTAGTATTATTATTCAATCAAACACATTTTTTAATTTCCATAATGGTGTTGCTTCATCCAATAGCGTCGAGCAGCCGGACAGGTACATTTTTCCTCTGTGTTGTAAGGACAGATAGAGTGGTCCTCAGGATTTGGTGTGTAGGATCCTTCCAACATCGCAAGGTATTTTGCAGCTGCTCCGCAAAAACCGTAATTATAATATCGGTCCAGTTTATTTCTTTGCCACGACCTTTCTTTGCAATCGTCCGATAACTTTATAATTACATTTTTTTTGTATACATAATAACAATGTTTAAGACCATAATACCAAAACAATGTTCCTGTATTAATAGACTGATCTTTCATTAAATAACTATTAGTATTATTGTAATCTTCTAAATCCGATGCAACCAAAGCCCCTCCAGGAAACACCTGTTCAAGAGAGTTTATTGTATTGAACTCGGGTGTTTTCGGTTGAGAAGAAGTTGAACTGTTCATGATGACTCTCAAAACAAAATAGTACAAAACTTTTCAGCAACCTGTCTTAAATACTGAAATTCTTACGTAATATATTTTACACAACACACACACACGCGCGCACACACACACACACACACACACACACACACACACACACACACACACACACACACACACACACATTGATATTTCAACCAGAATTAATTATATAAAAAAGTGCGTAAGGAATTATTGTAAAATAAAACTAAGATAAATAATCTTTATTTTGTCAATAAAAGTTTTAATGTCAGATATTCATCATTATTTTGTCAATAAATGTTTTAGTATCGGATATTCATCCGCTGTCTCCATCGTCTTCGCTGCCTCCGCTGTTTCCGTCGCCCCTGCTGCCTCCGCAGGCTCTGTTGCCTTCTCTGCCTCCGTCACCTCCGCTGACTCAACTGCCATTTCACACGCCATTGATGTGGACGGTGCTTCCCAATCTTCATCGGTGTGAATGGGTGGTGGAGTTATGAGCTTCTGGTTGGAACAATGCCTTCTACGTATTAGTTCCCAGCGATTTTCTTCTTCCTCCTCTTCACTACTCCTCTCACTACTACTAGTACTAGAGCCATCAGCCTCAGCAAAAAATTGCTCCAGCCATTGTCTATAGTACTCGTTGTCTTGCACTTCTTCTTTTTCTTCTTCTTCAATATCAATCAGCTCCTCTTCATTGAAAAATGGAATATTATTTTTAAATAAAACTCCCATCTTTAAACTTAGTTTTACCCAAGATAGACGTTGACTGATGCATGTAGGACGCGAAAGCCGGCAATATATAGCGAGAGAAAAATATGTTGAGTTGGAACGGTTCCAACAGCGTGAATACATAATCCATACCTGTATTAATTATTCTTACCGGATATTAAGTGTGAGTCAAGAAGCTGTTTTATTTGAAATAAAATATTTTCACTATTTAAACATTTTATCCCGAAAATTGATAAATCGTTTTGTTTCACTCTTTCTACCGAATTAGTAAATTCATTGAACGCGAAAACAGAATAATTTTTAAAAACATACAACAAACCGTTAATATATCGAAAAACTGAGTCTGGTGCCGCCAGTAGACCGTTAAATATTTTATAAGTAGCTCCATATCTCCTAACCGAAAAATAATCTCCATTTATTTCCATAAAATAGTTATCATCGAAAAAGAAATATGATTTTCCTACGTAAGTATTTACTAATCCTTGGAATCGTATGTTGTCTCTCCCATATTTCGATTGTATTGTCACAGGATATCCGTTTATAAGTTGTAATGAAGGAAAATCTAACATATATATTTGTCGGTTTATAAATAATACAAGTTGGTCGTTAGGTCTCTGATAGAGAAAATCTATTTTTTCAAAATTTTGAGGTAAAAACTGCAACCAATCTGTTATGTTGCGCGCATCACTAATTGTTTTATCGCTTAACTGAACTATCCAAAACCATTTTTCAAAAAAAATATACAACTGTCGATTTATTACTAAAAACGTATTTAAATTTTTTAAATTACATAATTTTGGTACCAATGTTGTTGTTCTTGATGTAATAGTATATGTTTTTTTAGGAACAATTGGAGTCTGTGTAATATTTTTTTTCTTGCCATACAGGCTCTGTATCGCTAAAACATCGTCTCTTCCAAGGTGAATTCTGTCGGTGTAGAAGGGATACATTGTTGAATTAAATTCGTTAGAATGCAAGAGGCCTAAAGAATGTCCTATTTCATGAATTAAAACCGGTAATAACGCAACTTGATCGTAGGAACATTTTTTAACATTCTTTTCAAAACACCAGTTTTCATCTTGATCAATATGAATTTCAACAAGTGTTCCATATGATGAAGGAAAAAACGAATGACCTAAAACATATCCCTTACCATCAAAATCATATCCAAAAAATGTTTACTCTTTTGATACTTATGTTTACCTCTTTTATTTGAAATTAAAATATCGCTATTAACTCTGTCGTTAATAAAAGTTAAATCGCAATATTTGTCCCATGTCTTAAAAGCTAAATCGGCTATATCTGTGTAGGAATTATTAGATATAGCATAATGCCATTTTAAAATTTTCAAAACAAATAGCATTTGTTTGTATTGTACAAATAGCACTGAAATTTGTATTGCTGATTGTACTGAAATCAAAAAATCCGTCTCGTACACCGCATCTCTTTTTGTTCATTAATTCTAAAGTCTTATTATTTAAATTTCCATCTGGTGTAATATTGTAGTAGTCTTGAAATCGGTTTATAGCTATTGTTAAACTGTTGGAATCAATATATTCTAATTCTCTTGTATCATTATTAGTTATTGATGAAGCAAAATATCCATAATTATTTAGATATTCTATCGCAAATAAAGTTTGGTTTTGCGATTCAACAAAAACAAAAAAATTGAAAATAATAAATACAACAACGTGTTCACGTAACTAATGATCAATTAAGAATGAGCTTTGGACATTTGCCAACAAGGAATGAAAACCGTGAGTAAGTCATATCCGGTTGTACACATGTTGAGAAACAAATTCTTAGAAAGCGGCATGGCGGATTTGGAATTCATTCTTAAAAGCGGCACCATGGGTTAGGAAAAAAATTACAACGTTTTCCTGCACGAGTTCGTGCAACGCGTTTGGTTGTGGAATGTATTTCAACTTATTAACAAGGAAACTATTAAAGAATTACAAACACAAAATAACTAACATAATTTTTATTGATTACATTCAAAACAATTCTACTAAATCACATAAAGACCATGCTTTTGCATGTTTTTCTTTTGGTACAACAGTCTCTTTCCAACCGTCAATAATTATCTTGCAGGATATACAGATGACAGAATCCTTCACACCTGTGTAAAAAAGTCCGGCTTCAACTATATCGTCGATATTAGGATAAGACTTAGGCCAAGTAGAAAATGTCTCTTTCATTTTGTTTTTAATTTTATAAATTGATACATTACAACTTAGAAAATGGTTGCCGACACAATGCATTCTTAAAAAATCGTTTAAACACCTTAATAATAATTTTTATTCGCTTCACAATTGTTCGAACAACCGTTTGCATTTTCAAATAAAGTTGATGACAACATTTCGGCAACATGATCACGTTTTGTATCCGACATATTTTTAAGCACACTGTTCAGACCTGGTATAAAATCCATAATTTACACCATCATATATGCACTTGTGAACATTATGACGAAGGGTTTCTTACCTGCTTTTGCGGTTTTTTTCATTTATTGGCATTTTATTTTCAAAATAAAGTTTATTTTTGTGATATTTATGATAGTTCGTCACAAAGTCAAACAAAACATTAAGAGTCCGGAATATAACGACGTACGAGTCGCTTGTGTAGCTTGGCCAAGCCGAACTTCATGATGAATATTTTAAACGTGTAATTGTGCTCAGTGTTTGTGATGTATGTTTTAATGTTTTGTTTGACTTTGTGACGACCTCGACAGAGGGATTTAACATTTTGTATTACGGTCTGAAAATGAAATCGGTAGCCTTTATCAGGTGAGTGAATACACCACTGACGGGAAGAATAGGTCATAATCATAATCACTTGAATATGTGGTCCGGTGGCTATGTTGCAATAATGAAATTAACCGTGAAACAACAACGGTTTTACACATTTTTTCCGGTTGTATGCATTTTCACACTGTAAAACGTTTTTATATCTCTACTTAGTTTTATAACAAACAAAATAATCCCTTTATAATACAAATGGCATAATATTTCTAAATATTTCATAGTTCTTTCCCCCCCCCTACTAAAAATACCCATACAAAATACCCTTCTGCTATAACATCGAACAAAATACAGCTTTGATAAAATCAGTGCAATAATTAAGTCAGTAAGCCACGTTAACTTTTAAGAAGTGGAATAACAAAAAGTGAATCTAAGAGTATCTTATCTGTCAACTCCATCCTTGTCTAATTCTACTAAACAGACTTTAAAATATCTTGTTTTTTATTTATTTATATAATTCTATAGCATCTCTCTTTTTCAAACTGAACATTCCTAAGTTCCAGTACTTGAAAAGTACAGTATATAAACACTAGGCGGCTAAAGAAGGAAGAGATTTAACTGGTAGTATTAGAAATACTGGGTAGTAGAATGTATTAGAACTATTAGGTAGTATTAGAACTATTAGGAGCTACTGGGTAGTAGAACTTTCAAAAATTTGGAACTGAAAATTTGCAAATTGTTGTTGCAAAATTGCAAAATTCTTCAATTGGTGTTCTTCCTAATTAACTATTCAACTTTAATATGTTTTCGCAGATAGCCTATTTTTCTACTTAACTTTCTTCGCTAAAACATTTTCACTTGTGTAAAACTATTTCGTTTATTGTTAAACAAAAATTACACACCAAACTTGATTTTAACTTGTGATCTAAATATACGTTAAGTTTCCCAAAATTACACCTTTACTATAATAAATGATGTTTGTTAATAGGTATCCTTACCCGTTTGGGGAAATCACTTGTATTACAACCTTAGGGATCCTAGAAATATCGACAAATGCAACAATTCTGACAATAACTGCGTTTACCGTGGAACGATACATCGCAATTTGTCATCCATTCTTTTCACACATTAAATCCAAATTGTCAAGAGCAATCAAGTATATCGTGGGTATTTGGCTGTTAGCGTTATTCTTAGCATTACCTCAGGTAAAACTTTATTTTAATAATATAATTTGCTGTCACAAATATCTCATTACGTAAGATTATTAATTTAGTTAACGTAGTTTAATTTAGTTGTGTATTTATGTATGAAGAGAAAATAATTGTTAGATTTTTCAATTATAATTAAAATCCTTTCAAAATTATTTCCTTGGATTGTGTTGAAATTTTTATTAAACAAACTATTTTTCCTTTAAATTTTCTAAAAATTTTACTTCAACAAATACATTTATTGACCAGCACTGTACAATTCAGTGCGTTAGAAATGCCTATAAGGTCAACAAGTTATATATATATATATATATATATATATATATATATATATACACATATACATATTTTTACCATAACAGAATTCATGACAGCTAAATTTTCAACATTATAACGTGGCAATAAGATGAACTAATAAAAAAAGAAGAAGAAATATGTTAACAAGCGTTCTGGATACAAGAGTGAAGTTGGAAAATTGCTAGATTAGACTCCTGACCATGATCTATTAATTCAGCTCTAATTTTTAAGGAAGCATTCTACATGTAATTATAATGAAGAATGAAGAAGAGGAGTTACTCTTCTTCAGTAAATTACTTCACTTCCATCTTTCACAATTTCATCCACACATAATTAGATTGAAGTTATTTTATAATTACATTTATGCTCTAACTGTGTTCAATCTTGTATCGTTTGTGTTCTATTTGACTGTGAGTTTTTTAAATTTATGTTATGAAAAAAATAAACCAAAAGACCATACTCAGTAAAAATTTGTAGTTTTTTAAATATAAATAAGTTTTTTTTTAATTACTACAACAATGCTATGTATATTTTGTTTAAGGTAACACAGGTAGGCTTGGCATACGTAAGAGATAAGTATGGCAACATTATCGACGACGAATTAAAACTATGCGGCATTAAGGACCAAATAATGCCCATGTCTTTCCTTACTTCATCACTTCTACTTTTCGTTGCTCCATTGACTTTAATCATAGTCTTATACGTCCTTATCATTGCACGCCTGAGACGATCTGCTCAATTTCTAAGAGACGAAAGTCACGCTCAATGCAATAGGACGATTAGGGTGGAAACGTCAACGAACGTAACTCATTGTGTTGTGAGAGGAAACCAGGGTATACGCATGCAGAGAAAATCGCCAAAGAAAGTCGTAAATATGCTGAGTGAGTTAACCGCCATGACAGCTGATATTTTGAATATATTATTTATACTAACTGCTGTGTAAAAACAAAAACATCATTGCTCTTATTTAATATTATTTTCTCCGCAGTTTAAAGTGGAAGTGTTGTAGTCATTGCAGATTAATTGCGTAATCAAGCATTAATTGTGTACATCCATGATTTTTTTGCATTAAAGAAAAAACTATTTCTTATATTTAGCTCAATTTTTTAAAATAATATCTGCACTTTCCTTCGTGACTTTCTGCAATTAAATGTAGCACCTAATAAATTAAGAAAACAATTTGGGTTTCTCTGAAATAAAGAAAAATATTTTATTTGAGGAGAGACACGCGTAAAAATTTTAACAATTTTAATTAAATTTGCCTGTAATTTTGCATTTAGATACCAAAATTGTATTTATTTTAGCCGATTAGTCAGTACGTTTTTCGAAAATACCGAATTGAAAGATATCGGCAAAAAAGAAAAATAAGGCACTGGATTTCTCAAAACAGTCTAGACTATTTTTTTCAGTTTTGTAATACATTAAACTTAACCTTCACTAATACGTTATATTTACGTTAACTATACTAAATTTGAAAAAAGCAATTATAGGTTCTGAAAATTGTGTTTCAACATAAAATGAACGTTAAAATTTGCATTGCATAAAATAGAATATAAAACTTTCGAATAACATTTACAATATGAAAATGAACCCTGATTACCTTAATTTCATGAGATTCTAAAAATTTAATATGTTCATTTATGCAAATTTTAACGCTAACTGAGACTGTAAAATTATATTTATGTGTAACATTAAAAAGGTATATTTCTTTCAAAGATTTGAATGGTTGCCTTTTTTGAAAAGGTTTAAGGAATTTATTCGATCATAGAAAACAATTTTATATAAATTTTGACTCAAATCGGTACAAATTTGCTTAATGAACTCTCAAATTACATTGAAAATATAAAGATCTAATTTACCTTTACAATGCATATAACGTCATGTCCTTGAAGTTCAGGCAAGCATTTAAGATAATCTAAAAATAACTACTTAAAATGGTTTTAAGTTTAACAAACGTTTATTATTAAGTGAAAACAAATTACCAAACATAGTACATTTATACAATAACATTTAGATTTAACTGAAAATACAATGGTTAAATCTGATTATTGTTAAACCGGGAGGCCCTTGGGAAATTTCGCACTATGAAAGTTTTAAGTAAACACAGCCTTTTGAATAAGAGTTGTCGTTGGAGTGAGAGCGGTAGTTGAAAGGACGGGGAAAATGTTTAAAAAATAAATCAAAAAGGGATCGGTTTGAAATAACAATCACAAATTTATGAGTCATTATAGCAGCTGCATTTCAATACAGGTAATTGTTTTTTTAATAGTAATTTCTACAGGGTGTTACAATACCCCGTTTTAAACGATATTTGATGGACTTCATGGACTTTTTGTATTTAATTTTCTTTAATGGCTACAAACATGTTAGTTGATTTAGTTACCCTTGAAAAGTCTACATACAATTTTCTGTGTATAACGTCGGTATTTGGTAAATACAATCCTGCTCTTTGAAGTGTTTGTCCCTGCGACTTGTTTATAGTGAAAGGAAACAAAATTTTAATAGGTCTTCTAGTCAATTGAAAAGGCATCATTGATAACCTCTAACTGTATTTTGACATTTTAATTGTATTTTGTATTTTATAATGTCCGTATTAACAGTAGATAAATGCACGTTGAAAGGAGAAATCACAAATATAACTTGTGTGAAAACAGTGTCCAAAACACGTGTTTGGTATTCGAAAAGCTTACCCCGGCTTGTACAACAGGCAGGGATAGGGGACTGTCAGTAGGGCCACATAACCTTTAAAGTTTAATGACTCTTAAATAAATACTGAAATTGTTCTAAGCACGTTATGCAAAATAGTGGCATTTGTAATGGGATTGTCTGTTAGTGATTAATACATACAGCTTCGTAAAATATACAAAATATTGTCTGATTTGTGAAGCAGTTTTGACTATGACAGTTAAAATTTTCCACAAACAGTAAGTTTTAGCGCAAATTGTTTTTCAATGTCAGAACGCGGTTTACTCATTTACGCCTGTACGATATAGTTTGGGGGGGGGGTTTAACGTCCGACTATTGTGCACACTTGGGCTAATGCAGACGATGGGATGATTTATAGCGTATGAAAATGCCAAGCCCTGGTCGAGAATCGAACCCGGGTCCTCGGGGTGAAAGCCCACTACGCTATCAACTAGGCCACCGAGGCGGCTTGTACGAATAATGCTGAGATAAAAGGGATGTTGATTCGAGAAATAATACATGCAATCTGAATTATTTAAGACTTGAAATTACAGATATAAAGTTAAGCGGATCTAGTATGGTAAAAATAACAAATTTAAAGATTAACTACAAAACGGAAAATAGCAGCTACTTTTTTTTTAAGTTGCCAAGCAAGTTTTTAAATCTAACGGGAGAAGGTGAACTGTTTTAGTTGAATCAATATTTCGTAAGATAATAATGAACTTAATATCGCACTTAATTGTGCACATTCTGACTAAACTCTATTACCTGTTGCAGTAGCTGTAGTTATGGCCTTTTTCTTTTGTTGGGCGCCATTTCATGTGCAACGCCTGTTTTCGTCGTTCGGCTTCCAAGGCGCGAAAACGTCTGACACAGCTTTCATAGTTAACATAGTGCTTACTTATGCGTCAGGCGTGCTGTTTTACCTGTCAGCAGCAATTAATCCAGTACTGTACAACATAATGTCCTCTAAATTCAGAGAAGCGTTCAAGGTAACCTGAAAATAACAGTTTAATTACTTCAAATCAGTGTTTTTCAGTTTAACGGACCTAACTTGTAAACATTTTATTCATTTATTGCTAAGTGAAAACAAACTACTAAATATAGAACACTTAGTAAATATTTATTTGAGATTTAAACCTACATTAGTCTATTTGTAACTGAAAATCAATGCTAAATATTTTGAAATTCGCTTTTTTGTTACGTTAATTCTTGTTATATCATAAGAAAATGATTATGATTATTAATAACAAAAAAATACCAAAATGTGTGTTTTTACGTTAAGTTCATTTAAAATTATAAATTAGGATTTACGGAAATTATTAGGTTAAACCTACGGTGTAAATATAAAAACACGTTAGGCAACAATTTAGTGATAAGGGATTGTTCACTTTTATTTGTTGCAACTGCTGTACATCCGATAATAATATTTTAACTTAGGTTACGTTTATTTACGTTGTTTACAATAAAAATAAGTGGTAATCCATTTTATTATAACTGTTAATATTGAAATGTTTGTGAATTCGACAATGTACAAGCGAATAAGTTGTTATTGCTTTTTAGTAAACAACCTGTTTCACAATTGCATTTCAAAGTTTAGACAGAGTTATGGGATGTTATTAGTAGTAATAATAATAATTATAATAATGTTTACCAAAATAACATTATATTAATAACAAAAAATTTACCTGTGATTGTTAGTTATAAAAGTTTATATTTCACAATTGTAAACTAGCAAAACGTGTAGAAAATGCTAAAAATTACAAGTTTGAAATTATAGGATGTTTTTAGTAAACTAAGAAACATTTATTGAAGAATTTAAAAAAAAATACTGATTATATCGTCTTGTTACTTTATATTTGTGAAACACTGTTACCCAAAGTGTCCCATGTGTTGCCCATGTTTGTCACTGTTACCCTTTTGTTTCTAAGACGTAGCGAGTCAGTCAACAAGTTAGTAAGCAAATTAGTAGTTTCACTGGTGACGTAATTTGTAACTTGTACATCTTTTTAAAGGGTTTCGTTTTATTTCAGTTACGTATTTCATATTTTAAATATTAAAAACAGCAATTTTTCTTTGAAGGACATAAAAACGTTAAGGCGAACATTGTTTCAAATATCAGTACGTAAGGGATGGATAAGTTGTGTTAATACTAAATTATGTGTATTAATTGTATTTGTACGTATACAACATTTGTCTATTCATGGAGTGTTAACACGTGCACACACACACACACACACACACACACACACACACACACACAGGCGCGCGCGCGCGCGCGCGCACGTTTTTCCACACAGTTCAGTATTTCAGAAATTTCGCTGAGGCTTTTGTTACCATTATTAACTGTTACTGAATATGTTTCAGAGTACGCTGATCAAATGTTGTGAACGAGACCGACCACGCCAAGAAGACATTTTCCGAGAAAACCTAGCCGGACGCGAAAGGACTCGTGGCAATTTGCACCACTCAACGCTTTCAAGGAGATCTTCCCGAACGAACAACAGCAACAGTAGCGTCAACAGTCGTGAACTAGGATCGGATCTGACCAAAAGGCCACTCGTTGTTTCATTTAAAAGACGCGGGGTTCGAACTCTATCCGGGGACCGTGTTCCTTTAAATTGCAGACGCAGTCATTTCAGTCAAGACCATTGTTCTGGAAAAAATACTTCTCCAGACCAAGAAGATAACTTTATGTTCGATGAACGTGTAATGATCCATCAGTCCGATACTGAGTCAAATTGTCTGGTTTTGCCTTTGAAACGTAAACAAAACAAGGATAGTAGTTCCGATGATATCGAAACGTTTCAAGAACGCCACCTTAAAATAAAGGAGACAAATGAGCTAGACCTTAAACAGTACAAATGCGCTAGATCTTGTTCATTATATATAAATAAAAACAAAACTTTAATGAACACTGATTCACTGAGCTTAAGGTACGTCAGAAAATCGTCCACCGTACCATGTCTGACGTTACACTAAATACACATCATTATTTTAGACCAATTTTAACATTTTTTAATTAATTCACACTTTACGCTAATTTATTCATAGAGTATTTTAACCAAATGAAATATTATTAAATTTTTATAAAATGAAAATACTTCTATTTTAAATAATATTTTTTATATTTGATTAGTACGTATATATTAATAAATTTTTAATAATTAATAAAATTTATTTCTTAAAGAGGCATCCATTTTATTACACTTCTTTTGAAAAACAAAAAGATATTGGACGAATACAAAGAGTAAATAAACGTGGTATGTCAAAATGGTAACAATAAACAATTGCGAATACAGATACCATTTCGAACTAAGTGTACACGATTCCTTCAAACAACGTCTTATACAGATGAAGAGAAGAAAAAAGAAAAAAACACGAAAGCACTATCGAACATCACCACATTTGCAGATTACAAAATCAAACTCTTGTTCAATGATTTTGTTCAACATCTTTAGTAATATTTGTACAGTTTCAAGAAAAAGAAATGACTTTTTAATTCAGCAATTAAAAAATCTGATCCCGCATGTAAACCTGTAACCTATCTATGTCACTGAATGTTAAATATTTTAAAAACATCTGTGTGTTGAATTTGTTTATTTATTTTTGAACGTACATACAAGATAGTATACAATGTTGACTTTAATTCTCGTCATGGTTGTGAAATCAGATTTATATAACTATGTAGTATAAAATACAATATTCAACAATTTAATTTAATTCAACAATTGAAAATATCTGATCCCGCATGTCATCCTGTAACTTATCTATGTCACTGAATGTTAAATGTTTTAAAAACATCTGTGTGTTGAATGTTTAATACACTCGGTATTTTAAAAGTAAATACATATCATTGCTGTGTTTTTCTTTTTGAACGTACATACAAGATAGTATACAATGTTGACTTTAATTCTCGTCATGGTTGTGAAATCAGATTTATGTAACCTTGTAGTATAAAATACAATATTCAACAATTTAATTTAATTCAACAATTGAAAATATCTGATCCCGCATGTCATCCTGTAACTTATCTATGTCACTGAATGTTAAATGTTTTAAAAACATCTGTGTGTTGAATGTTTAATACACTCGGTATTTTAAAAGTAAATACATATCATTGCTGTGTTTTTGTTTTTGAACGTACATACAAGATATTATACAATGTTGACTTTAATTCTCGTCATGGTTGTGAAATCAGATTTATATAACTATGTAGTATAAAATACAATATTCAACAATTTAATTTAATTCAACAATTGAAAATATCTGATCCCGCATGTCATCCTGTAACTTATCTATGTCACTGAATGTTAAATGTTTTAAAAACATCTGTGTTGAATGTTTAATGCACTCGGTATTTTAAAAGTAAATACAATTCATTGCTGTGTTTTTGTTTTTGAACGTACATACAAGATAGTATACAGTGTTGACTTTTATTCTCTTTATGGTTGTGAAATCAGATTTATAAAAACTTGTAATATAAAATACAATATTCGTTTCAATTGTCCATCCACTGTCAGCGAAAACATATGCGTGCAGCGGCTGTATTTGTTATTCAAAATATGGAAAATGTTTAGTTGTAACGAAAATATTTAAAGTTTGAACATTTTAAAAAAAGATTACGATACTATGTTGCAGTAGGGTGGACAATATTTACTGATATTAAACACAAGATCCACTGTGTTTAGTAAGGTTTTGTATAAATTCAGGAAAATCAAATGTTCTTTTTAAATCAATAATTAAACATCTGATTCCGCATTTTATCCTGTCACTTATCTACGTCATTGAATGTTGAATGTTTAAAGCACTGAGTCTTTTACAAGCAAGTTACAGTTGATCCTTGAATTTTCACTTTTGAACAAAGGCCCTACATACAAGATCGTACACACTAACTAATAGCACAATTATTGTTTCTTGTATCTAAATGCATTGCATTAACATCTAGGCTCTCATAAGATATACAATAACTTATATTTCCAATAACGTAAAACTATTTCTTATATTTTGATGTAGCTGAAAAAAAACATGTTATGATACATCATACATAAGTACACGGATCCAAAATGTCATATTTTCGCTGGGATAACATCATGGTATCTCTAAGAATATTTATAAAACGGATTTTCAGCAATTGCCACTGATGCGGTAAATCCATTATGTATTTCTTCAAAAACATACCGAGTAATTCATAAAATATATCGAGTAAATGAGCCAAACGATACTTGACGATACTTATTAATGTACTTCTGTATGCAACTTATCCATTTGAAAAATCTGCGAAAACAAAATATTTGATTCGTGTGTCTTTTTATTTGTGCAATTGTTGATAAGCAAACAAACATGTTAAAATGGTTAAAAGCTGATAATTAGAAAAGCAAAAGATTTTTTTAATAGAGTACGGAAAAAAGAATTTTACCAGAATCATTTAAAACTGAAAATTACTTATTAAAAGGCTCGGTACACAAGCCGACTAAAAAATTATAATTATACTGTTCAAATTGTTCAATGTATTGAAAAAGTGTTCACTTCCATTAATAGACATTTATTGTAAAACTTGTATCAAATACAAACCCGAAATAAAATCTGTTAAAGCAATTAACACGGCCTGTTGATTCTTACCGTATTTATGTATTATTTATTATTTGTCATTGGAAAACCATCACAGGAAAATTATTGAAATCAAATGAGAAGAAAAGTGGAAAAATAAATGCTTCGATTCTGCAAAGAAAAACCAATAAAAATGTGTAAGCTTTTTAAATAAAATGTTTACAGTTAAACAGTTTTTCATGCACACTTCAAGATCACATGCGTAAAAATTCAAAGCCATAGAATTTAGTAACAAAATTCAAAGCAACAAAAATTCAAAGTAGAATTAAATATAAGAGCATTTTGGTGGTGTTTGGATAAAACTCACTGGAGACTCAGCACTGACATTGATAATTGTCATTTACAGTAAGAGTACAATAGTGGGTTCCGAAAAAAAATCAGTAATTAAGAAAGGTGGCTAAAAAGACGGGATTTATTGGTTACCGGAAAGAAAATGAAATTGCGAATTTTAGTAGCTTTGTACGCTATATAAGTTAAATAAAATCATGTTTTTAAACTCGAAGTTAAGGTAATAATTCTATTAGAAAATGTAAAATCATGATTACATCGATTTCATATGTTTACGTAGAAATAATTCATAAATAACATTAATTATTTATGAATTTATACCACTTCTTTTCTACTAAATGTTATAACGATTTTGTTACCTTACAATGTTGTACAGATTCAAAACATATATTATTTTAATTGATTATGTCCAGTACAATTAATGAAATACAGATCCAAAACATATATTATTTTAATTGATTATGTCCAGTACAATTAATGAAATACAGATCCAAAACATATATTATTTTTTATTTATTATGTCCAGTACAATTAATGAAATACAGATCCAAAACATATATTATTTTAATTGATTATGTCCAGTACAATTAATGAAATACAGATCCAAAACATATATTATTTTAATTTATTATGTCCAGTACAATTAATGAAATACAGATCCAAAACATATATTATTTTAATTGATTATGTCCAGTACAATTAATGAAATACAGATCCAAAACATATATTATTTTAATTTATTATGTCCAGTACAATTAATGAAATACAGATCCAAAACATATATTATTTTAATTTATTATGTCCAGTACAATTAATGAAATACAGATCCAAAACATATATTATTTTAATTTATTATGTCCAGTACAATTAATGAAATACAGATCCAAAACATATATTATTTTAATTGAAGTAGGAAGGGCGGGAGGGTAAAGCAACCCCTCCATTTACCCTCCCTTCAACCCTTTGCATGTATTTCTGAATTTTTAAGATCCTCCCCAACCCCCACCCTCTCACCCTCCGAGTGTTGTGATTGGTTCTTCCTCCCCTCCGCCGCTTTCCCTCGTGCTGTGATTGGTTCTTATGGACGCACCCCCTTGTGCGGTGGTTGGTTGCCCCTCCATGCACCCCTTCTGATTGGTCGCTCACCCTGGGCACGTTCTGATTGGTGCACTCCTCCAGATCGGTTGTGATTGGTTTTTCCTCCGTCGCTTTCCCTCGTGCTGTGACTGGTTTTTATGGACGCACCCCTGTGGTTGGTTGCCCTTCCATGCCCCGCTAACCCTCGGCGCGTTGATTGGTGCACCCTCCAAATCTGTTCCCCTCTATCTCTGGCGTATTTGCACCACCCTTCGCCATTTTGTCGTCGCCATCTTTCCCTCCGTGTAATAGCACCCCCTTCCGATTGGACGGCGTTGTGTGTATCGAACCCTCGCCTGGTCCCTCGCTACGTCCGCGCAATCGAACGTATTGTGCTACAATAGAAGATTCAATGTGTATCACTTGCAATGTGACGTCGGGGTGTGACGTCGGGTTGTGACGTCGGAGTTCGGAGTGGGGGGTTATGATTTGCGCGTTCGTTTATGACGCCGTGTTGTGACGTCGGTGTGTGTTATTAATTGTAAATTTACACTTGTAAAAAAGTTGTGCGTGTCTGGCGGGGCTCGAACCGTGGACGTTGCGCGTGTGAGGCGCTTGCTATAACCACTGGACCACGGGGACGACTGGTAAATCAGTGCGATTCGAAGTACCTGAAATTAACGATTCTGGTTCGGTTCGCCCGATCGAATCGCCATCGTGTTACGTGCCTAGCGCATGACCAGGGCCTGTGTATAGTGTGTTATATAAACATATAAAGTAAGTCTATCTATGACCGCCTCTCTCTCTCTCTCTCTCTCTCTCTCTCTCTCTCTCTCGTGGATGGTGTATGATATATATAATTTTGGCAGTTCCCGGCCCGCCGCCATCGTGTTACGTGCCTAGGGCAGGGTTGTTCATAGAAATACTAGGGCCGGTGGATAGTGTGTTATATAAATATATAAAGTAAGTCTATCTATGACCGCCTCTCCCTCGTGTATGATATATGTAATTTTTGTAGTGCTCAGACGGCTGCCGC
Organism: Callitettix versicolor; assembly: GCA_022606455.1. NCBI lineage: Eukaryota > Metazoa > Arthropoda > Insecta > Hemiptera > Cercopidae > Callitettix > Callitettix versicolor. The sequence goes on from CM040184.1 coordinate 8,013,105, forward strand.
CATCGTGTTACGTGCCTAGCCCACCCCGATCCGGCGGATAGTGTGTTATATAAACATATAAAGTACGTCAATCTATGACCGCTGCCTAGCCCACCCCGAGCCGGCGGATAGTGTGTTATATAAACATATAAAGTACGTCAATCTATGACCGCCACTCTTCCTCGTGGATGGTGTATGATATACGTAGTGTTGGTAGTGCCTAGCCAGCTGTTGCCATCGTGTTACGTGCCTAGCCCACCCCGAGCATTCGGATAGTGTGTTATATAAATATATAAAGTAAGTCTATCTATGACCGCCTCTCCCTCGTTTATGATATATGTAATTTTGGTAGTGCTCAGACGCCTGTCGCCATCGTGTTACGTTCCTAGCCCCCGAGGACTCGGACAGGTGGATAGTGTGTTATATAATGGTGTATGATATATGTAGGTGCACAGCTCGCTGTCGTGTTACGTGCCTAGCCCCCCGGGTTGGCCATGGTACGTACCCAACCCGTCGCAATCATGTTCGCTGTCTAGCCTCTATCTCTAGTGTCATCATGTACCTTGTCAATTCTTTGGTGCTATCATGGTACGTGACCAACCCATTACCATTACGTACCATGCACGGCCATTTCTGCCATTAGAGTACGTACCCAACCTGTCGAGATAATGTTCGCTGCCTCGTCATTGGTGCCATCATCGTACGAGCCCTATCTGTGGTAGCAACATGCCCAGAAATCATGGTACGTGCCCAATCCATTTCCTAGCGTCATCTCGTACTCCGCCAGGCCTTGGTACCGGTATCGTAGTGCCAACATGGTAAGTTCCCAGCCCCATCGCCATAACATATAGTGCCCTGTAATTAGTACCATCATGGTACGAGCCCAATCTGTGATCGCAACATTCCCAGCAATCGTGGTACGTGCCCGTACGTATTCAGTCCGTCGCTATCATGTACCTTGCCTTGCATCTGGTGCCATCATAGTACGTGCCCACCCCGTCGCCATTACGTATCATGCACGGTTATTTCTGCCATCATGGTGCGTACCGAACCCGTCGCCATCGTATACCGTGCCCAGCTTTGGTGTCATCATAGTACGTTCTTAGCCCTAGGTGACATTATAGTATGTACCCAGCCCGCCCAACCATTTTTGCCATTACGGTACGTACCCAACCCGTCGCCATCATGTACCATGCCTAGCATCTGGTGCCATCATGGCAAGGGTTGAGCCATAGGTGACATTATAGTACGTACCCAGATTGTCGCCATCATGTATCCTCCCCGGCATTTTGACCATTATGGTGCGTAACCAATCCGTCGCCATCGTGTACCCTGCTCAGCTTTGGTGCCATCATGGTACGTACTCAGCCCTAGGTGACATTATAGTATGTACTCACCCCGTCGCCAATATTTACTTTTCCCAGCCATATTTGTCATTATAGTACGTACCCAAACCGTCGCCTTCATGTACCCTGCCCAGCTTTATTTCCATCGTTCCAAAGGCTCAGCCCTAGGTGAAATTATAATATGTACCCAGCGCATCGCCATTATGTACCCTTCCTAGCCCTTTATGTCATTATGGTACGTACCTAAGCCGTCACTACTGTGTACCTTGCCCAGCTTTGGTTCCATCGTGGAAAAGGCTCAGCAGTAGGTAACATTATAGTATGTACCCAGCCAGTCGCCACCCGATTGGTACCCCTCGTCGTGTCCCCCTGATTATTCCCTATCCTGATACCCCAGACGAGAACTTCCAGACCCTCCGATTGGTCGAGAGCTGTGTGTGTTCCGCCATCTTGAAACCACGGACACCATACTATGAACTATCACTGCGATATATTTAATACATGGCGTATAAATATAAGGTTTTAGCCGTGTAAACGTAACCCGTTAAGTACGTATGAGTGATCCTGTGTGTGTTCCGCCATCTTGAAACCACGGAGGCTATATTATGAACTACCTCGGTGTTATCTTAATCATATTATATTTCTGAAAGTTTGTGTGTTGGTTTGCTATTCAATCACGCTTTGAATGTTTAAAATCCTTTTACATTGTAATGCTAATTATTATGGTGAAATTAAAAAAGTAGTGTAAAAAATACCTTTGGAAATTCGTTCCATTACATCAGCGAGAAAGCTGGATGCTGGAATTATTTTAACTTTGTATTGGTAATTTTCTGTCCTATAGTTATTAAATATAATGGAATAAAATTTACTGCTATTTAAGGTTCATTTTTTATAACGTTGTGTTGAAGAATTAAATTTAAATATCACATTAGCCTAGTTGTTCTGTAATTACTGACCTAGTTTATTTAATCTTATATCATATTACATAAACAGAAAAATCGCATTACCAGCAGCAGCTTTAACGGAAAGGTCCTGGACAGTAACTACAGCCTCGAACCAACGACCACGAAGTGCGTGGTCCAGAGACGTAGCTAGTTGACCGGTGTCGTAACCTCGTCGACCACGAGACCCACCCACTAAAACACATTTTGTTTGGTAATTAATAAAGTATAATATCTATATAAGAATTGTATTTCGTACATATATCTCTGTCTGTCTGTCCGGTGAAAATAGTTTCTTGTACCTGGACCTTGATGGCAAGTATTTCGTTTAAATGGATAAAATATAATAAATAAATTATTAAATTAATAAACAAAAATATATCCATGTAAGAGCCACGGTCTTTTTCTTTGTACTAGCACCATTGTACGTTATGCAAATACGAAACAAAACACGCTTACAATTAAACGTGAGAATACAAATAGGCCGCCTTAAGAAATAAATGAATCACAACACAGCACTACTATTACAACTGGTATAAAAAAATAAAAGTAATCTACTGTTTTAGAAAGGCGCTAATTTTAAATTTTCAGGTATTATTACGTTTGGCCTATATTGTTTATAGACAATTCACTTTAATTTTAATTGAATAAATTGTTAGGCATGCTTCTTACTTACTTATTTATAATTAATTATGTACTTTGTATTTACGAATTTAGATTAAATGTTTTATAAACACACATTTTGTGCAAATTTAAGTAATCGCGACACGGAGCTGTCTCGCTGATGTCATCGAAGCGAATTTCCTAAATACTTGCCAGTTTTTAAAAACCGAAATTTATAAAGCATAAAAATCTGAAAATACGGATATTTTAAATTTCCAAATCACATTGAAATTACGCTACCCACAATAAATCCTAATCCCCGTCAAATTCATTTTCCAAACAAAACACTACACAGCACTATGCACATTTATTATAGAATAAGACAAAACAAGTGTTCACGCAGCAGCAGTACAAATAATAATACAGCCGAACGCATTTATGTAGGCTATTCCGAGAAGGTCTACTTACGTTGCAGAAAGTTCACATTTAATTCAGACTGATAACCCGGTGCAAAAACAGCACCACATCTATTGCCTAAGGCGTTGTAATCGTTGTAGAAATAAAAAATTTTGCGAGCGTTATCAAGTGATAAGGTCAAAGGTGAAAAAACGGCTGCTAATTAAGTAAAACATGTCTTTGTAATCTAGACCGGAAGCATGTGTAGGCCTACAATGCATTATATCACATTGCAGAAACATTACCGAAATAGTTATTGTAGTATTCGCTGGTACATTTAGTGTTGAAGTGTAGAAACGTTTTTAAGTAATATACGGGAATAGGCCTATAAACTTATAAGCGAAACAACAAGTATAAAAAATTTAGTTATATTCTACACTTGCAATATTTACAATAATATAATTAGTGCCATTATAATACATACCAATCCCAGCTTGTGTTCCGCCATCTTGAAACAACGGAGGCCTTAATATGTACAACCACGGGGTTATAGTGTGCTATATACGCGTAAGTAACGATTTTACCCGTTTAAGCCGTGTAAACTTAACCCGCTAAGTACGTGTCGGTGGTCCTGTGTGTGTTCCGCCATCTTGAAACCACGGATGCTATACTATGAACTACCACGGCGATATATTTAGTATATGGTGTATAAATATGTATATAACGGTTTAAGCCGTGTAAACCTATCCCGCTAAGTACGTATCGGTGGTCCAGTGTATGTTCCGCCATCTTGAAACCACGGACGCTATACTATGAACTACCACGGCGTTATATTTAGTATATGGCGTATAAATATGTATATAACGGTTTAAACCTTGTAAACGTAACCTCCTAAATACGTATCGGTGGTCCTGTGTATGTTCCGCCATCTTGAAACCACGGAGACCATACTATGAACTACCACTGCGATATATTTAATCACCCATATCGCATATCATTTTATGTATTTAACGGTTTTTCTGTTTAAGCCGTGTAAACTGAACCTGCTAAGTCCGTATCGTGTGTGTGTGTGTGTGTGTGTGTGTGTGTCTGTGTGAGTGTGTGTGTATGTATTTGTTATATGTTTGTTGTGTGTGTGTGTATGCGCGCGTGTGTGTGTAATGTGTGTGTGTGTGTGTGTGCGCGCGTGTGAGTGTGTGTGCGCGCGCGTGTGTGAGTGTGTGCGTGCGCGCGTGTGTGTGCAGCCATCGTGAAACCTCCGAGGCAACACTATTTACTACCACGGCATTATAGTTTATCATATGTGTATATAACGGTTTTCCCGTTTACGCCGTGTAACCTGAATCCGTTAAGTTTATATCAGTAATATCGTGTATATGTGTTCCACCATCTTGAAAACTCTGAGGTAACACAATGTATTACCATTGCGTTAGAGTGTGTCATGTATGCGTACGTATATATAATGAAATTAGCCATGTAACCTATGCCGCCTAAGTCTGTATCGATGGTCCGTCGAGTGTTCGCCATCTTGAAATCTCGGAGCTGCACACGTTATACCCTCTCGTCTACTTTAAATATTTTTTAGTAAGGGAGCATATTCGGCCCTGGTCGGTAGCATGTTACATGTCTCCCAGCACAGAAATTCTCAATTTAAAAACACGGAGGTGGTGATAGGTGTCTGCTTGTCTATTTGTCTGTGTATCTATCTATCTGTCTGTCTTTAGCATGTCATATGACTACAACAACCCGCAATTTTGAAACCGTCTGAGACGGAGTCTGTCTATTTTTCTGTGTATCTGCTTATCTGCCTCTTTGCCTTTCTTTCTGCTGGTATCTCTGTCTGTCTGTATCTCTCTCTCTCTCTCTCTCTCCCTCTGTCTGTCTGCCCGATGGAAATAGTCCTTGTACCTGGAATTTGCTGGCCAGAGTGTTTCATGTCTCCCGGCACAACAATCAGCAATTTAAAAATTCGGAGACCATATTGTTGTTTTCTTGTCTATTTATCTATGTATCTGTCTGTCTCTATCTGTCTCTATCTGTCTTTAGCATGTTGCGTGCCTCTTAACATAACCCCCCCCATTTTGAAACCTCATGAGATGGTGACTGTACCTCTCTCTCTTCTCTCTCTCTCTCTCTCTCTCTCTCTCTCTCTCTGTATGTGTGTTTGTGTGTGTGTCTGTCTGTCTATCGCTTTGTCTTTCTTTCTTTCAGTATATCAGTCTGCCTACCTCTTTGTCTGTTTGTCTGTCTCCCTCTCTTTGTCTGTTTACCTCTTTGTCTTTATGTTAGTATGTCTGTCTGTCTACCTCATTGTCTGTCTCTCTCTCTCTCCCTTCGTTTCTGTCTGTCTGTCTATTTATTAATTTGCCTTTCTTTCTGTTAGTATGTGTGTCTGTCTGCCTGTTTGTCTGTCTGTCTGTCTGTCTGTCTGTCTCTCTCTCTCTCTCTTACTCTCTCTCTCTCTCTCTCTCTCTGTGTGTGTGTGTGTGTGTGTGTGTGTGTGTGTGTGTGTGTGTGTGTGTGCCACTCTCTGTCTGTCTCTCTCTCTCTCTCCCTCTGTCTGGCTGTCTGTCTGGTGAAAATTTTTTTTTCTGGATTTTGTGGCCAGAGTGTTTTATATCTCACAGTAAACAATCCGCAACTTAGAAACTCCGAAACGATTATGTGTTGTCTTCTTTTCTACGTACATGTCTGTGCATCTGTCTGTCTATCTTGTCTTTAGCATGTCACATGACTCCCAACACAACAACCCGCCATTTCGAAACTGCTGCAGTCGTTGATTCTGTCTATTTTTCTGTGTCTGCCTATCTGCCTCTTTGCCTTTCTTTCTGTTATATGTCTGACTGTCTACCTCCCTCTGTTTGTCTGTCTCTCTCTCTCTCTCTCTCTCTCTCTCTGTCAGTCTATCTCTTTGTCTTTCTTTCTTTTAGTATGTCCATCTGTCTGCCTCTTTCTCTCTCTCTCTCTCTCTCTCTCTCTCTCTCTCTCTCTCTCTCTCTCTCTCTATCTATCTATCTATCTATCTATCTATCTCTCTTTCTCTTTCTCGAAGTATCTCTGTCTATCTGTCTGTTTGTCTGTCTCGGTATGTCAGTTGAAAATAGTCCTTGTACCTGGATTTTGGAAAATGTTTCATGTCTCCCAGCACAACAATCCGCAATTTAAAAACTTTGAGACGATGACGGGTTGTCTTCTTGTCTATTTGTCTGTCTATCTGTCTGTCTGTTTTTAGCATGTCACATTACTACCAACACAACAGCCCGCCATTTTGAAACTGAGACCTTTATCTATTTTTCTGTATGTTTGCCTCTCTGTCTCTTTGCTTTTCTTTCAGTCAGTATGTCTGTCTTCCTGCTTGTTGATTAGTATATCTCTCTATCTCCCTCTATCTGTCTCTGTCAATCTTTCTCTCTTTCTTTCCCTCGGTTTGTCTAGCATGTCACGTAACTACCAACACAACAACCTGCCATTTTTAAATCGCGGGAAACGGAGACTTTGCCTGTTTGTCTGTGATTTAATCTGTCAGTATGTTTGTCTACCAGTCTGCCTATTTGTTTTTCTGTCCCTCTCGATCTGCCCGGTGAAAATAGTCCTTGTACCTAAATTTTGTAGGACAGAGTGTCTCATGTCTCCCAGCACAACAATCCGCAATTAAAAACTCGGAGAGAGTGATGTGTTGTTTTCTTGTTTATTTCTCTGTGTATCTGTCTATCTGTCCTTCTCTGTCTTTAGCACGTCACGTGACTCCCAACAACAACCTGCCATTTTGAATCCTCAGGAGAAGAAGACTCTGTCTATTTTCTGTGTGTTTGTCTGTAAGTCTGCCTATTTTTATGTCATTCTTTCTGTGATTTAGTCTGTCTGTCTTTCTGTCTCTCGGTTTGTTTATCTATCTCCTCTTTGTTTTTCTGTCTTCTTCTGCCTATCTGTCTGTCCCTCTTGGTTTGTTCGGTGAACTGGATTTTGTAGGACAGATTGTTTCATATAAATAACGAAATAAAAATATATCTATATTACACCCACGAACTTTACACTTTGTACTACAAATGTAACAGTAGCATTCCAATAAGAAACAAAATACACTTAATAATTGGCATGCACAGCACAATTAAAACATTACAATAAAAACCCTTGCGAAATACTTTACAATGACATACAATAACACGGCAAAGTACTAATAGTGTAAAATAAATAATGATATCAGCAGTGGCTCCTAATGATATTAGATATCATAGGAGGTTAGTGGTCAATCTACTTTCGGCTGCGGGAAAATGTTTTGTTATAGATTGCCGGCTGACAATATATTGCTAAAACAATACTTTGAACCGTTGATTTACACGTTTATTAACTCTTGTTACTGATATACTATTAACAAAAATTATTGGCCTACCAACTGAATAACTAAAAAGGTTTATAGTTTAGTTGTTGTAGGCAGCTAATTTATTCATAAAATTAACTGTTCCTTTATTGTTGTCAAGATGTACAATATGAAAGTAGCGATCAGTCTTTAGGCTACTAGGACTACTTGTAAGCTATAGAGAACGTAATAGGCTATTACAGAAAAATATAGACGTCTTAGTTGGCAAGTATTTGGACCATCTACTAGCCTTGTAGAAAGCCGAAATAGTTTGTTCTATTTACACTCGACTTAAATTTAGGCCTTCTAGTAGACTTACGTGAGCCGAAAAAGATTGTTATATTTACACTCGACTTGTATTTAGAGCATTCTAGTAGACACGTAGTGAGCCGAAATAGATGGTTGTAGTGACACTCGGGGTGTATTTAGGCCTTCTAGAATTGTTGGTCGATGAAAATTTAGGTTTTTTTGTGTTTAACGTCCGACTACTTACACACTTGGGCTAATGCAGACGATGGGATGATTTATAGCGTATGAAAATGCCAAGCCCTGGTCTGGAATCGAACCCGGATCCTCGGGGTGAAAGCCCAGTACGCTATCAACTAGGCCACCGAGGCGGCACGAAAAGTTAGGTGTTCTAGTAGACTCGTAGTGAGCTGAAATAGGACGTTATATGCACACGCGACTGTAATAGACTTTTACTGAGCAGAAGTAAGTTCTTATTTTTTTTTGGTGTTTAACGTCCGACTATTGTGCACACTTGGGCTAATGCAGACGGTGGGATGATTTATAGCGTATGAAAATGCCAAGCCCTCGCCAGGAATCGAACCCGGATCCTCGAGGTGAAAGCCTAGTACGCTATCAACTAGGCCACCGAGTGGGCATCAGTTCTTACATGTACAGTTGTGTCCTTCTATCTGTATTTCGACCATCTTCGCTATCCGCGTAACGTCATTATTTAACCTTGTAGCGATAAGATAAGAAACGCTCTTTAATTATTATATCGCCGAAGTAAAAAACTTATTAGTATACTGGTCGCAAGTCAGTCACTTACAGCTAGAATATACTGTCCTTGGGAAATTAAAACTTGCCTGAGACAGAAAGCACGAGCATGCGGAAGCGCGCGTGTGTGTTTTGCTGTGGATGTGTGATTATTATACCACAAATGCCATCTACAGATTAAAAACAAGTGTAACCTTACAATATTTTACGTTTATATTAGATATTTTTGAGAAATAAACAGTTATGAAGATTGCAAAATTCTTATTTGAATGGATTAGAAGTTTGTTTTCACGATAGATAAAGAGGTCATCTTTCTGACAAGTGTGGTTCATTGCCGTAGTGTTAATTGTTTAGTAAACCAAAACATGTAACAGAACACTCTCACCAAGCCATTGGATCAATCAATGTATAGCATTAATAGATTACTGGAATACCATAGCAAAACACGGTTATTCATCTAGTATTAAGTATATGAAAAGGTACAATAATACATAATTAAAATATAATTAACTACAAATAGCTAGATATATCATTTAAATTTAAATTTACTTTGCGCATTCTTTGTTCATAGCTGTTAAACAATATACTCAAAAATGTAAACTATAAAAACTTACGGTATTAAAGTTGTTTTTAACTTCAACGCTGTGAAGGAAGATTAATGGGTATAACAAATAGCTGGTATAGAATAACGGGGTAAACTGTCTTGAAACGTTTTTAGGGAAAATCGAGATCTAGGATATTTTTATATCAGTTTTAAATAGTCTACCTTTTTTGAACATTTTGTGGTATTTTTCAACGTAGGACTGAGGCATGAACGTTTCTAAAGGATTAAGGGTCGCGGTCTTGTTAGGCTTGGGAGACTTAATACTCCATGCTAAATTCTATGCAAGGAGGGCATAGTGATAAATAGCTAACATAATTGGAGTACACAGTTGGTAGATTGGTGGAACACATTACATAAAAATTGATTTCAACAAGATGAATATAGTTAATGTAAAATGGCAGTTTGTGATCAGAGGTAAGGCTGTTTCATATGATACGGTAAATTGGGAGCCTGACCTAGTATAAAAAAGTGAGACCGGATTCGTGGAAAATATTCTTTAAGTAGGTGGTCGTACGTCTCAGGGAGAAAGATTTCACAAGGACCTGTCATCGGATCCTCGGTATGATGATTCTCAGAGGTCCTGAAGAAGAGTACCTGGAGAGGAAGTTTTACTCAAAGAAAACTCAGAGAACAGAGTTTTTTAAAAAAGCGGGAGTCATATATCCCATACGGTAGTCTTAATGAGAGAGGCTAACCTAATTGTTGATTTAGATAAGTTGATGGAGACTATCAACACGTTTATCCCATTTAAATCATCTGGTCAAGGTGGAAATTTTTTGACTCTTTTGCTTATCACTTTCATGCTGTGCACATTGTACACAAGGCCAGGACAGCCATAAGATCGGGGTGAAAATTGATCTGTGGATTCCCCTCCAGTATGGTGTTGGACTCACCAATTGATTATCATTATTTGCTGCAATACGGAGAAGGGTTACCGCTCTTACCCTCTGCAGACTGTATCTACTCGGGATAGCCACACTTGACCATATATCGTGTCAGTATACGTACACTTGACATACATATTTCAGGCTATACAACATTGTAAACTATAGATTTAAAATTTCATTAGACAGAGATAGTTGGTTCCCACTGGTTGTGAACTAACATCTCTCTTTAGAGAGAAGCTATACACAAGGATATGCAGATGTACGTATGTGGACAGCATTGTAACATAGTGTAAAAAGAGAACTATATCTAGTTGAAACCTAATGTTTCCACTAGAACCTAATCCAAGAAATATGCGTTGTACGCATGCGCGGCCTTTCCACTCAGGCCTTCCACCTAATATTGTAGTGATCGCGAGATCTCAGTACAGAAGTTAAAATGTAGGCTTTGGTTTGTTAGTACACGTAACAGCTGGCTCCCCCAAATTATGTATTAATGGTTGTCGTAAAAGGCCCAAGATAAAAGGATTCTTGTCTTGTTTCAACCAAATTAAGCATAATCGCGAAAAACAGCAATGGAAGGATTAGCCTTCCAGACGAAGTGAAATATCTAGGCCTAGTGTTGGTCACTAAAGTTACCTACATATCTCGGACTCATAGTTCGCTACAATTTTATTAGAAGTCCTAAATACACGTCAACCAATATTTCGATGAACGCCTGTAATAGCTTATCCTACTTACTATTAGCCAACTAGTATGTCTAAATGAAGAGCGACATTTCTATGTGTATATCGGCTCATTATACTTCTACTTGAAAGCCTAAATGCACATCGTCAAACACTTCTGTGTGCGCTATTGCCTATTCCTGCTTTTGCCTACCAGTATTTTTAAATTCAAACCGACATCTCTAAGTGTACATTAATAGACAAATATCGGTTCACTACAATTCTACTAAAATGTCTAAATACACGTCGATCAAAACTTCAATAAACGCCTGTAATAGCTTATTTCTGCTCACCATTAATTAGCATAACTATATATCTAAATTCAGACCGACATCTCTAAGTGTATTAACAAATAACTAATAACTAGTATACAAATTTACAGTTCATAGTTTTGACTATTTTGGCAATATAATGTCAGGCTGCATTCTGTAATGAAACATTTTCCTGTCACAAGGTATCGTTGGAGAATTAACGAGAGATAGACAGAGAAGCAGAGAGACAGATCTGGATAAATAGATAGACAGGCAGACAGACACACACACACACACACACACACACACACACACACACACACACACACACACACACACACACAGATAAATAGACAGAAAGGGAGACAGACAAACAGAAAAAAGGAGTCAGACATACGGAAAATATACAGCAGACAGAGTCTCCGTTTCCTAAGGTTTCAAAATGGCGTGTTGTTGTATTGAAGGTCACGTGATATACTTCCGAGACAGGAGGGCAGAAGAAGCTCCCCGACTAAAAATAGGCTATGATCGACGAGGAATCCGCAGATGGTCCGACGATAACAGGCTATAACGAGAAATAACCTTCTGCTTCCTAAGATGTGTAAAATGGCGGCGTCAGAAGAGGCAAACAGAAGGACTGACTTTATACAGATATATTATACACTACCACAGGGAAAAGAGAATACTCACACTGTGTACTCACGTCTGCCCATCTATCAAGTAATGGGAAAATTGTGTACTCTTGAACTGTGAGGTTGTCGCTACGAGTACTTTACGTACATATATAATACACAATAACGAAATGATAGTAAATTTTTTTGTAGATATCTTTTACACTATAAAAACAAGCAGAGGTGAATGCTCTCACTCCCTGTAGTCAAGTCTATACTGGTGTAACCAGCGAGACTGAAAAGCTTGCTGCCGCCTACAATATTTCCGGTCACAAAATGACGGCGGATTAATGATAAATTAACCATCACCCCGTATAACGTAAACACCTAATAAGAGTTTTGCTGCGGTTGAGTCAGTGGTTTCAAGATGGAACTGCTGATGCTATTACGATGTTATACACTACGGGTACGTCGTATATCGGCGCTGGTGCAATGTTATATATGTTCCAATTTAACACTGTGAACATGTCATAGATTGACGCTTTTAAGATATTATATACGTATATACACAGTAAACGTCTTGGTTTAACAATGGTACGATGTTATATACATATATAACACACTATGCCGCATCCTGCATTTCGTGCAGTACATATATTATTACGACGTAACTATGAATAAAGTCCTACTATACAACTGTAAACGTCATAATGCGAATACGATATTATATACTTATATAACACGCTATCGTCATAGATTAACTACTGTCTATCAAATATTATAACGGCACTAGTAAAGGCCACTTTAGAGCATGCTACAATCACAGAAAAGATCAATGACCCGATTCTTATGACTGATGATAACACATGGTTTCTAGACCTGGCAAGTTGACGTTTGAGGGTGGAGATCATGTGTTGGGAAAATCTGGAGAGATACGTATACAGATATTACCAAGAAAAAAGACTGGCACTTGTGCTTGAGGCATGGGTTGAAGAAAGTTATTATCCTGTGACAGCATTCAACAGTATTCAAGCACTACTGACTGTGTTCGGGAGGAGCCGTCAAGAAAGTTCGTAGTCACGCACGCAGTAATAAAAGTACTTTAGGGTCCAAGTACGATTAAGTCCAAGCTTGTCTAGTAATGTCTGGAGAATCTCAACGATCTGTCCATGGATAAAGGAGTAACTCTTTATTGGAATACGGGGGTTGAGTGTAATGAGGATGCAGACCGACTGGCTGGACTGGGATCTGCGTCTGAGTTTATCGGACCGGAGCATCTTTCTCTGTCGTTGGCTAGGTCTACCAGTATCAGGTAGATTAATAAGCAACATCAGACACGAGGGGATAATTTTATTGGAATTACTGTAGCGAGGCTTCTTGAGAGGTTGTGTAAAAAGGAAACTATATCTAGTAGAAAACCTGATGTCTCCACGAGAACCTAACCCCAGAAAAATGTGTTGTACGCATGCGCGGCCTTCTCGATGTAACACACTTATATCACGGATGTTATGAAGGGCTTAATGTGCCAAAGACATCTAGGACAGAGCACGGTTCAGAAAAATCATGGAGCTCATTGCATGTTTTCGAGAAGGCTTCATACCGATAGTCAGACAGAAATAAAATCACTTGCTGATCCTACAATTCGGTTCAAGCTAGATTGTTGGGAGCTTAACTCTATCCCAGGTTAAACGTGTTTACGATTAAAGAGAAGGCAAACGACTGGCTGGACTGGATCTGCTTCTAACTTTGTCGGGCCCGAACCAGCTTTCTATGTCATTGACCTAGTCTGCTAGAAATAGGTGGATTAATAAACAACAACAGGCAAGATGGGATAAACGTAATGGTAAATACTACATAATTATGTTGGACTGGATAAGTAGTATAATGACGTTTTTAAAACGGGAATAGGCCTATCTTTATCTCATATACTTAAACCATTTTCGTACCAAGTTTCATTTCAATTGGTCCAGTGGTTAAAGAGTGATTGAATAGCAAACCAACACACAAACTTTCAGAAATATAATATGATTAAGATAACACCGAGGTAGTTCATAATATAGCCTCCGTGGTTTCAAGATGGCGGAACACACACAGGATCACTCATACGTACTTAACGGGTTACGTTTACACGGCTAAAACCTTATATTTATACGCCATGTATTAAATATATCGCAGTGATAGTTCATAGTATGGTGTCCGTGGTTTCAAGATGGCGGAACACACACAGCTCTCGACCAATCGGAGGGTCTGGAAGTTCTCGTCTGGGGTATCAGGATAGGGAATAATCAGGGGGACACGACGAGGGGTACCAATCGGGTGGCGACTGGCTGGGTACATACTATAATGTTACCTACTGCTGAGCCTTTTCCACGATGGAACCAAAGCTGGGCAAGGTACACAGTAGTGACGGCTTAGGTACGTACCATAATGACATAAAGGGCTAGGAAGGGTACATAATGGCGATGCGCTGGGTACATATTATAATTTCACCTAGGGCTGAGCCTTTGGAACGATGGAAATAAAGCTGGGCAGGGTACATGAAGGCGACGGTTTGGGTACGTACTATAATGACAAATATGGCTGGGAAAAGTAAATATTGGCGACGGGGTGAGTACATACTATAATGTCACCTAGGGCTGAGTACGTACCATGATGGCACCAAAGCTGAGCAGGGTACACGATGGCGACGGATTGGTTACGCACCATAATGGTCAAAATGCCGGGGAGGATACATGATGGCGACAATCTGGGTACGTACTATAATGTCACCTATGGCTCAACCCTTGCCATGATGGCACCAGATGCTAGGCATGGTACATGATGGCGACGGGTTGGGTACGTACCGTAATGGCAAAAATGGTTGGGCGGGCTGGGTACATACTATAATGTCACCTAGGGCTAAGAACGTACTATGATGACACCAAAGCTGGGCACGGTATACGATGGCGACGGGTTCGGTACGCACCATGATGGCAGAAATAACCGTGCATGATACGTAATGGCGACGGGGTGGGCACGTACTATGATGGCACCAGATGCAAGGCAAGGTACATGATAGCGACGGACTGAATACGTACGGGCACGTACCACGATTGCTGGGAATGTTGCGATCACAGATTGGGCTCGTACCATGATGGTACTAATTACAGGGCACTATATGTTATGGCGATGGGGCTGGGAACTTACCATGTTGGCACTACGATACCGGTACCAAGGCCTGGCGGAGTACGAGATGACGCTAGGAAATGGATTGGGCACGTACCATGATTTCTGGGCATGTTGCTACCACAGATAGGGCTCGTACGATGATGGCACCAATGACGAGGCAGCGAACATTATCTCGACAGGTTGGGTACGTACTCTAATGGCAGAAATGGCCGTGCATGGTACGTAATGGTAATGGGTTGGTCACGTACCATGATAGCACCAAAGAATTGACAAGGTACATGATGACACTAGAGATAGAGGCTAGACAGCGAACATGATTGCGACGGGTTGGGTACGTACCATGGCCAACCCGGGGGGCTAGGCACGTAACACGACAGCGAGCTGTGCACCTACATATATCATACACCATTATATAACACACTATCCACCTGTCCGAGTCCTCGGGGCTAGGAACGTAACACGATGGCGACAGGCGTCTGAGCACTACCAAAATTACATATATCATAAACGAGGAGAGGCGGTCATAGATAGACTTACTTTATATATTTATATAACACACTATCCGAATGCTCGGGGTGGGCTAGGCACGTAACACGATGGCAACAGCTGGCTAGGCACTACCAACACTACGTATATCATACACCATCCACGAGGAAGAGTGGCGGTCATAGATTGACGTACTTTATATGTTTATATAACACACTATCCGCCGGCTCGGGGTGGGCTAGGCAGCGGTCATAGATTGACGTACTTTATATGTTTATATAACACACTATCCGCCGGATCGGGGTGGGCTAGGCACGTAACACGATGGCGGCAGCCGTCTGAGCACTACAAAAATTACATATATCATACACGAGGGAGAGGCGGTCATAGATAGACTTACTTTATATATTTATATAACACACTATCCACCGGCCCTAGTATTTCTATGAACAACCCTGCCCTAGGCACGTAACACGATGGCGGCGGGCCGGGAACTGCCAAAATTATATATATCATACACCATCCACGAGAGAGAGAGAGAGAGAGAGAGAGAGAGAGAGAGAGAGAGAGGCGGTCATAGATAGACTTACTTTATATGTTTATATAACACACTATACACAGGCCCTGGTCATGCGCTAGGCACGTAACACGATGGCGATTCGATCGGGCGAACCGAACCAGAATCGTTAATTTCAGGTACTTCGAATCGCACTGATTTACCAGTCGTCCCCGTGGTCCAGTGGTTATAGCAAGCGCCTCACACGCGCAACGTCCACGGTTCGAGCCCCGCCAGACACGCACAACTTTTTTACAAGTGTAAATTTACAATTAATAACACACACCGACGTCACAACACGGCGTCATAAACGAACGCGCAAATCATAACCCCCCACTCCGAACTCCGACGTCACAACCCGACGTCACACCCCGACGTCACATTGCAAGTGATACACATTGAATCTTCTATTGTAGCACAATACGTTCGATTGCGCGGACGTAGCGAGGGACCAGGCGAGGGTTCGATACACACAACGCCGTCCAATCGGAAGGGGGTGCTATTACACGGAGGGAAAGATGGCGACGACAAAATGGCGAAGGGTGGTGCAAATACGCCAGAGATAGAGGGGAACAGATTTGGAGGGTGCACCAATCAACGCGCCGAGGGTTAGCGGGGCATGGAAGGGCAACCAACCACAGGGGTGCGTCCATAAAAACCAGTCACAGCACGAGGGAAAGCGACGGAGGAAAAACCAATCACAACCGATCTGGAGGAGTGCACCAATCAGAACGTGCCCAGGGTGAGCGACCAATCAGAAGGGGTGCATGGAGGGGCAACCAACCACCGCACAAGGGGGTGCGTCCATAAGAACCAATCACAGCACGAGGGAAAGCGGCGGAGGGGAGGAAGAACCAATCACAACACTCGGAATAAAGTCTACATTCTTAAATAATTTACATTACTTAGGTGTACGTACTTGTACAGCTCGTTGAATATCAGTCATGGATCCGTTCAACCTCCTTATCTAATTGTTCCTTAGTGTTATTTGTGGTGCCTAGATTTACTAATCGGTTACAAGTTTCTATAAACTTATCCCAATTTGTTTTGTGGTTTATATTTAAGCGTGTATAAACATTATCATTTTAAAATAAAGTCTTTTCTAATATTTACAAATTTTTTGGTTTGGCTTACGAAGAAAAATCAAAATACTTTTTATTTAATTCAATAAAAAAATAAAGCTTCAAGTGATTACCATATAAAAATTGATTTTTACAGCTTCAGTCTAATTATAAGCAAACTGGAGCAATTGTTTTCAATCGGAGGATCGCTGTACCTATACATAAACGTTATTACAGGAAGACTGAAGTATTAACAAAAGTTATAATTGACACAGCGAAGGGAGGTATCCGTTGCATCTCGACAATTCGAGATTCGATTTAGGTTTGTTTGTTTGTTCGTTGCGCATATTTGACTAAACGCCTCGACCGATAGTTTTGAAATTTGGTTCGAACGTACCTTGCACAAAGCCTTAACGACTTCTGAGTAAGACGTTATAAGATGGCGACCTCTACATCTTTTCTCTAATACTGACAGAACGGCAAGACCTACCGTAATGTTGACATGGAGAAATACTATAAAATGTCCAATAAAGTTAGCCCAGTAATATTTTTTCTAAATATTGAGGCTACCTGTTAAACTGACGGAAAAGGGCGTCAGAGAGCTGTTGGAAAGGCAATTAAGACTATAATGCGACGTCTAAGGTTCTTTAAATTATACTTAGTTTTAACTAACATGGGCCCAAAATTTCTTGGTACTTATAATAACGATAGGCGGTTGTGTTCATGAGTAGTAGAAGAATTAAAGACTGATCCTCGGTTCGAGACTATTAGGCTATAACTCATTCTCAGTCGACAATCAGTCGTAAAACGGTGATCGGTTGCTCGCTCTCGAGCCACAAATGGATAATATTATTCGAAAAAAAATTTTAGCCTAGTTATACAAATATTCTTATAATTTGTGTGTCATTTATCGAATCAAGTTAATATGGCGGTTTTTACGTTGCTAATCAGCAATCAGTTAACGTAAGAAAAAGGCAACATTGATTTCAACAATTCCTCATAAATTTCAACAATTATCTCAACAGTTTGAAACATATTATATTTTATTTTCACTGCATCGAAGTTAAGCCACTTATGAATCTAAACAAGTTCGTACTAGTTTAGATGTGTGTTTACAGTAAGAGTACAATAGTGGGTTTCGAAAAAATTCAGTAATTAAGGAAGGTGGCAATAGTGGCACAAAAACAGGATTTATTGGTTACCGGAAAAAAATGAAATTACGAATTTTGGTAGATTTGTACACTATATAACTTAAATAAAATCATGTTTTTTAAACTCGAAGTTAAGGTAATAATTACTATTAGGAAATGTAAAACGATGATCACATCGAACTGTACAATGGAGTACAGGCATAATGTGGGGACTCGCAACTTTAATCTAAGGAAATTGTTGAGAACGGAAGTGCCTTTGACGATTTTGTTTTAAATAAAACAAATCCATGTGTTTCCAAATTACTTATATATTGGATTCAACACAACTGAAATGTTCCGTGAAAAACAATTCTCAATGAAAAAAATTCCTCACATATTTTGTAAATCTAAACAGTTTGAAATTTATATATATATATATATATATATATATATATATACATATATACGTATATATATATATATATATAATATATATATATATATATATATATATATATATATATATATATATATATATATATATATAGCATATATATATATATATATGTTAGGTAGGCCTGCCCGTTGGGGTGGGGACCGTGGAAAAATGTTGATTGTTTCTCGATCGATCGATCGATGGTTTGGAAGTGTTGTTAGTATATAGATTAACCGCCGTTGTGTACTATATATATATATATATATATATATATATATATATATATATATATATATATATAGATTTGCCATTCCTTAAACATTGCCTCTTTATACATGTCATTTATTAGGATATGCCTCCCAGAGCGACAATTTGCCTCCGCTTCGAGTTTTGACCTCCACGGAGGCAAGAAATCAGGTTCACAGAACGCAAGAAATATTTGGGTTTAGAAAACTGTGTGTTGTCTTATAAGCGGCCATGTTGGAATGCATTAGATTCATTGCAAACTTTGAAAAAATATGAAATATTAAGTACTGTGTTGAAACGTTTCTAATATGTTGAAATGCGAGCTGAGTGACATATTAATACGATACTTTATTGTATATGAATGCGTCTTCAAATTCAATTTTCCTGTGAAAAAT
This sequence comes from Callitettix versicolor, assembly GCA_022606455.1. NCBI lineage: Eukaryota > Metazoa > Arthropoda > Insecta > Hemiptera > Cercopidae > Callitettix > Callitettix versicolor. The sequence goes on from CM040184.1 coordinate 8,032,282, forward strand.
GCAAAGTGAACTACTTTCTCCTAGGTTGAGGTTATGCCAATGTTGATAACCATAATGTATTTTGTTCATTTGTGTCTGGATTTTTCTATTACAAAAAGTAGTTCAATGAAGAATTGAGATGTAGAAACAAATACAAGTTTTGAAATATATTGACAAAATATTGTTACGAACCAAAATTCTGTTGGATTGAAGAAAACAGGACTGGAAGAAGGTTAGTAAACCCATGAGTGTGTTACTATAATTTTAAGATTTCACATTATTTATAACTTAGAATATTAACAATTATTGTACATGACAAATAGTTGGAGGACCAACAATCACTTTTATAATAATTACTATATTAATAATAGTAAACTGAAACTAATGTATTAGTAATAAATTTTTACATATCACTAAGATATCAGTTTATTTTTAATATTAAAGTAGGCTACTTAGTTTGTAACATTGGTAGATCTAGTAATATTTTGCAAATATCTAAATAATATGTCTATGTCTACTTACAGACCAAAGAAAACTTACAACTAAGCATTATAGTCTAAATATATTTTTTTCTTATACCTACTACTGTAATGGGGTGAGGTTAGTCTAAAGTAGGTTTTATGTGAAAATGAGAATATATTTACAGAAAAGTATAAAATATTCCTAAAGCTAACAGTTACAACTTATAAACTATATTAAGCTCTGTAAGGACATAACATACTTTCTTCTCTTATTTATATGATGGAGAAAAGATAAGTTATTTGTGTATTTAATATGCCTCAGGTGTAATATAATTACAATATTTTTATAAAAATTAAGTAGGCCTAATATTAACCCACACAACATTTATTAAGTAACGATTTTATACAATTTTTAACAGAAAAATTTTGCGACATTATTATTACATTTTACATTACATTGAGCATGGAGGATTTACTTTGCAAATTAGTCAGTAATTAATTCAATGCAAATTTTTGAAGTAACAAGATGATAGGTTCTAACTAATTGTGAAGTTACAGTTGTTTTTAAGTCTAAAATATAGCAATATTTGTAGAATTCACAAGAATAATTTAATGTTGCTACCAGCATGTTATTGTTCAATATAAGCTAAAGGCAGTCAATTTTTAAAACAAAATATAGTTTTTATATAAAATGATGATTACTTATTATATTAGGCCTAACTATTTTTAATTTCAAATCTATATTTCACACAAACCCATATTAGACTAGTTAGGTTCATTTTTGTCTTTCATTCATTTGCGCAAAATGACATTTTGGATTTTACATATAGGCCTATACATTTAATTAAATTAAGTGTTTTGGCAAAAGAACATTCAAAAAGTCAGCTGAGGATAAGTATTAAATACAAATTTATAAAAAGTTAATATGGTTTAAAATGGCTAATGAATAAACTAATCCCAGGCTTACGAAATTGAGGCTATGTCCTTCTTTCATAAAGAACTAGATAAACTTTAATTACTTCTACAAATTCAGTATAAAATCAAAGTTTGTAACAACACTATAGTTTTATTTAGTTTTGCTTTGACATTTTCTAGGCTAATAATAAATCTATTATATAGGTTACAATACGTATAAGTAAAATGTGTACATTAATATAAAAATTTAACAGTTTGGATTGTAATTACCTCTCAGGTATGTCTGACTTTTCGGAACTTTTGCAAAAATTATGATTTTACTATTTTTTTCCTTTTATTATATGCTTTGTCATTTCATTGAGAGATATTAACCCATGGAAGATTAACTTTATTATGATAAATTATGACTTTTAGTAATTTGTTACAAATCTATATTCTGACGTCCATTTTTACTGTATGCTATGATACTACTAACAACAAAGATTAGTATGTTTAAGGAATATAAGTTATATATTTAATAAATGAGTTAACACCCAACAGCTAAGTTGAGTTAGGTTACCAAGTTCTTTTTTTAAGAAAAAAATTATATTCTTTTGATTAGTAATAACATGCGTTTCATTAAACACCCAACAGTGAGTCAAGTTAGGTTAAACACGCAACAGCTAAGTCGAGTTAGGTTATCAAGTTCTTTTAAAAAAAAAAAAAAAAAATATGTATTCTTTTAATTATGAAAATACACTTTAATTTTAACAGTTTGGATTGTAATTGCCTCTCGGGTATATCTGACTTTCCGGAACTTTTACAAAAATCGTGATTTTACTATTTTTTGCTTTTATTATATGCTCTGTCATTTCGTTGAGAGATATTAACCCATGGAAGATTAACTTTATTACGATAAATTATGATTTTTAGTGATTTGTTACAAATCTATATTCCGACATCAATTTTTACTATATGCTGTGATACTACTAACAACAAAGGTTAGTACGTTTAAGGAATATAAGTTATATACGTAATAAATGAGTTAACACCCAACAGCTAAGTTGAGTTAGGTTACCAAGTTCCCTTTTTAAGAAAAAAATTATATTCTTTTGATTAGTAATAACATGCATTTCATTAAACACCCAACAGTGAGTCAAGTTAGGTTAAACACGCAACAGCTAAGTCGAGTTAGGTTATCAAGTTCTTTTTTTAAAAATAATATGTATTCTTTTAATTATGAAAATACACTATAATTTTAACAGTTTGGATTGTAATTGGCTCTCGAGTATGTCTGACTTTTCAGAACTTTTGCAAAAATTGTGATTTTACTATTTTTTGCTTTTATTATATGCTCTGTCATTTCGTTGAGAGATATTAACCCATGGAAGATTAACTTTATTATGATAAATTATGATTTTTAGTGATTTGTTACAAATCTATATTCCGACGTCCATTTTTACTATATGCTGTGATACTACTAACAACAAAGATTAGTATGTTTAAGGAATATAAGTTATATACGTAATAAATGAGTTAACACCCAACAGCTAAGCTGAGTTAGGTTACCAAGTTCTTTTTTTAAGAAAAAAATTATATTCTTTTGATTAGTAATAACATGCGTTTCATTAAACACCCAAAAGTGAGTCAAGTTAGGTTAAGCAACAGCTAAGTAGAGTTAGGTTATCAAGTTCTTTTTAAAAAAAAAAAAAAAAATGTATTCTTTTAATTATGAAAATACACTTATCGTTATTATGAAACATTTATCGGTTTTACCATTAAAAGCATGTTACCTACTTTCGAACAGTAGTCATTTTGAGGTTATGTTGGTAACTTTTATTGTAAATTCACTTTTTGTAAATTCTACTTGTTTCTTTATTTTTATATTTTTGATAAATTAATATTGGTCCCAATAACTCAGTTTTACCATCTCTTGTTTATTGGATTGTTTGCTTGTTAATTAATTGAGGATTATTGTATTCCTTAACAGGTTCGGAATATTGTAAACCAGTTTTCCAGTATATTTTATAATTCCACAAGGAGAATACCACTTGATATAGTTCACAAGTAACTAGCATTAAGAAAATGTATATTAATTTTTGTTACATATACATATACACGTCCTACAATAATTAATAATGTTTGTTTACATGTTGCCTTTTTAGTTTATTGCTGTAGGTAGCCTAATCAAAAATTACAATTGGTAAATGAAAGACCACACAAAATTGGCCTTCATGAAATTATGACCATGTGATTGGAATAAGTTTTTTTTAAAAAATGTCAAGGCATTTGTATAAATTATCATTTGATGGACTATCATGATATTAGGCTAGGCTATATAGAAAATATATTTTTCAGCGAGTTATTTTTAAGAGAAATATATGTGTTGCAGGTTAAACTTGAGAAACCTTTCAACTACAAGTTTTAAATTACAGTAATCATCACCTAGCCAAAGATATTTTGGATTTGAACATTTTGATTTTATCAAATCGAATATGTGCCTATTTCATCAGTGAAAAGAATAAACAACTCAGTAAGTACAACTTTGTTCACCTCAGCCTTAAATAATATCAAGTTTAATAATTTTTATACTTACACAGTTAATCAGATTTCACTCTAGGTAAAACTTGTAGTAAAGTGTTAAGCGTATGTGTGTTTTAAGTTAAATCAAGAAAAAACACTTATAGCCTCTTGTATATATTTTGAAATCTGCATTAAATGTAGTGCTGTTCTCCTATTTTGTAGTTTTAAAGTTATATATTTTGTTGCTTGAAATTGAGGTGAATATTTATATTGTTGAGAAAAAAATTTTAGCATTACTAATTTATTTGATCAGCAGTTTTATTATAAAAATAGAACATTAGCTATCAGTTTGATACAAAAGTACAAATAGTTATCAGTCTATATACTACTGCAAAGTGTAACTATTTTAAGTTCGTAATTAAAATTAGAGGTAATAGCTTTGTATAGTTATAATATATATTTTTTCTAGGATCAGTCTTCAGTCATTGAGAAATTGGTTTGTCATGGACAACATGCAAATACTGGAAGCTTATAACAGAAGAAACTCCTGAACGTCTATTGATTGTGCTAAAATGATATATAAAATATTCTACTGATTGATTATATGAATGATATATATAAATACTGATTGTATGTTACAAATAAACCGTATGGGCTATTCTTAAGAAAGATGATTTTCCTTGTGCTTTTACATTCATAATTATACCAACATCCAGCCATAGCCTACACTAAAAAAAAAAAAAAAAAAAAAAAACTAACAGGCCTAAACATTAGTCTTCTTAACATATCTTAGAAACATTTTTAACAAAAAGTTTGAAGTATTTTTCTACAGAAAAGCTTATTTTATAATTATAAAGTAATATTTTCATTTTTGTTTTGCATTTCTAAAATTTTTGGTTTTAAAAACTGGTAAAAGCAAAAATAGCTGGAAAACTAGTTATTACAGTGCTTCAATCTTAAAGTTTTATGACTAAAAGAAATAATTTTAGAAAAACTATAATAATGTAAAATAAAGTAACCTAATATATCTTACACAGTATTTATTAAACCCATTTATGCCCACTTTCATCCATTCGTATTGGGCTAGCAGCGACACATGTTGATTTTATAATTGTATGACACACTCTAACCTTACCAGATCCCTTCACCTTGGTAAAATACTTATGTACAGTTTTGTCTGATGAAAATAATGCTTAAAAATTAGGTATTTATAATGGATCACCACATATCATGATACCTCATACATATTGATCATACATATATCATCAAAAATCACACATATTGATGTATGATTATACTACATTTTGTTGTATTTCATATTGTATGACAAAATTAAGTAATATAAACATGTGGTACATTTTTTTAATTTATGATTTTATGCAATTTTTAATGAACTTCATACATTAAGACGTTATATTATCATTTACATTGCATGCATGAACAATTTATTATGTGAACTTTTTAATAATAAACTGACCCAGACTCTTGAAAGTAGTCTGTAGTCAGTAAACTGGCATGAACTCCAAATATGATCACAGTGGGCAATAAAATAAGGTTAGTAAGCTTCACACATCCCCATAGTTCAGGTTTTCAATTGTTTGATTATTTCTTCAATCGGGCAAAAAATTGATAAGGATTTTTATTGATATGCTTTAAAACATATACTTAAATGTAAGCCTAAATATTTATTTAAATATACATGAATTTAGCATTTTAGGATAAAAAATTGGTGGTGAACCATTTATTTTATATTAACCAAATACTATAGAATTATTTAAAGTATCAGTAAGTGAATACTATGAAATTTAGTGGCAGTAAATTTTGAAAAAAAACTTTTATTTGCAAACCTTTTAATTACATTTAAACCTTAGATATAGCTTAGGTTAACAGGGATTGCAGCTGCAGATATACCAGTAGGCCTACTTCAAAAGTCTCCATTAGTAGTAGATTATTCTTTTTAGTTTGCTTTATTATGAAGTATCAAGGTTTTAAATTTTCGCTCCTGTACCCATACACGTCAGGACATTTGACATTAAAAATAAGATTTCTAATCTAATTAAAAATAAATAAAATTTCTGTTATATGTGGTTATTTACTATTCTATCGTCATATTTACTTTGAATTATCAATACTTGGGTTTTATGAGAACACAGTCTATGAAAACTAGGCAGTTTAAAATCATTTAAGATTACTATCTCCTGCAAAAGTGGAGTTTTCCCATTGAATTGTACTGCACCATTAACCACCTGCAAGGTGCATTTTCTGCACTTGTTTTTGTTTACAGGGTGGAAGACATTTACGACTTATGACAGTATTGCACTTTCACATGTTATTCTGTTTTGAGGATGTAATAACAATAGTACACACTTATTCATAAGTACTTAACACTGCTTTTGTTCTGGTTACAATCACACTATCTTAGGTACTTCATTAAAAGCAACAGTAAGTGATAAAAACCTTGTATCAATTCCAGGTACGTTATTGATTATATATATTTTACCATACCATGTTACAAATTATAGTCATGAAACCATTCACAGCACCCTACAGATGTTAACCTAGGTGGTAATTGTAATATACTAACACACCAACCTTTCTGGCATTTTTCGAACAAAGTAGCTTGCGTAAATATATGTATTAAATAAGTTTAAGTAGCAATAGTGGTCACTAGACAGCATGTTTATTGCTACAGTAAATAATTTGTGATATAAAAAAATTATATCAAGGCAGGCATATTATAATTTTTTATGGGTTATGCTAATCCAAAACGGCATACTGCAGCTGTTAGGTTAGATTAGATTTCATATCGAAATGGTGCTAGACTATAATATTTCTGCTTCTTCTTTGTTGTTCATTACTCTTTTAACCATTTTCCAAGGGAATCATGACCTCGTGTAACTTTTTCGAGCAGGCTATTATGAGTTGTACTGCCTATCGCACCAAGGTTAAATGACATCGAAAACAAAAAAGACAGCAATATTTCTTTCCTATGTTTGTTGGTTTTATTTTTTTTATTAGCACAACATCAAAATTCTATATAAAAAACACTTGAGGTGATATTTTGGTACTTAGATTAAAAACTTGATGAGCAAATCGAAATCAATATTTAATACTTGTCCGTTAAATTTTTCTCATACTTAGCTTATGATAAAACTTGAACTTAGTTGTTTAAATTTGTATTACCAAAGACATTAAAATTTTTAATGTATATTTGTACCTTTTATATATAGCACCTGTATGTATTTGGCTATGTAGGCTAATCACAATAGGCTATATTGTGATTTTATATCTAAATAACTTACAGAACTAAAATTTGGCCCAAAATATTTTAATCATATTTTTGTATTATTATTATGCAAATCAGTTTATTAAAAATCAATTCCCAAGACCAAATAAAAACATTTTATTGTTTTGGAAGTACAGTACTTCCCTCTAAAGTACAAAATTTAAGTAGCCTAAAAAGTGGCATGCGTGAAAATAAACTTTAGGCAAAACTTAGATCTACAGTCAAATTAGTGATTTAATACATATGTATATGTATTACTTTTATATAAAAGTAGAAGTGAAAGAAAAGGTAGGTTTTGTAATATCAACTACAACTCTAACCTGTTTGAACTGTCAAACCAAAATTATGAAAAAGTACAAGAGCCACAAGTTTCGCCATATCTAATGAATACAACAATAAATCTCAAAGAAAGAACAATTTAATTGGTTTTATGTGTAGAGAAATAGAACTTTATAGTTTCGGTATATTTGTAGGTGATAAAACTTTAGAAACATAAAACATAACCTCAAATATATACATATACAGGACTTCAGTAGTGTTCAGTTTGGTAAAGGTTTAGACTGGAGGCAAGGTCTAATGGTATATATCTGCAAAGTTAGACATCAATTATATTTAACGACATCCGGAGGCAACAATCTATGTTTGACAAACAAATGTTTTATGCTAACCTTACATCTTGCCACCGGGAGGCAATATTTGATTAATTACATAAAAAAAAATTGTATTATACATTAGAGCATATTGGAATAAATGTCTTGAATCTGTTATTTTGAACATATACTCAAATGGGATGACACATATATCTTTACAATTAGCTGAGATATAAGGCTGTGAATGTGGAGGTAATATCTAAGGATTACGGACATGGAGGCATATTCTAATGAATGATATATATATATATATATATATATATATATATATATATATATATATATATATATAAGAGTGTATGTTGATCATCCAGGGTAGACTGACACGCACAAAAAAAAGGTTGAGAATACAATTGTGTTTGAGCAGGACAAAGATGGGACCGTAATAAAACGTACCCTTATTAGATCCGGTGATTAGTCCCGTACTTACTGCCGACGTACTCTTTTCATTTACAAACCGCTGAAGGGTCTTAGGAATTGCCGACAGTTTACCCCCGATGTACAAAGATGTCGAATCCCCATAAATATAAGTTGAAAGTCGGAAGGGATCATTCATTATTGTTCATGGGTCTATACATAAAACCGACATTGTGGCCAATGTTACTAATGAACTAGCTCCCAATACCGCAATAAAACAAACCCACCAAATAACATCTTCAGACATTGACAGGTTTTAGTATCACACTTCCTAGCGGCGGTTTTTAAAGCGTTTTCATGTTTGGGCCGTAATTCGTGTATCTTTGTATAACTCCTACGGGGTTCTTCAAACTCTTACTTAACCGAGTCGATTTCATAATTGGTATAATTGTTTATTTGTTTTGAAATAGATTTTAAATTTAAATTAATTAATTTATAGTTATAAAAAGATAACATTTCAGCACAGTTTTCTCACATAATTTAAATAAACAAATATTTGTAACGTTTTAGTGTTTTACTTAAAATTTTTACGATGTTTTCTAGGTAATTTGATGATGAATTAATAATGAAGTTTAAGTGAACATTTTGCCGACATATTGTATAAGTTCAATAAAATGACTGCACAGCCCTAGGAAATATAATTGTGTCAAACTTTGATATTGAAACATCATATTACAGTCGGATATTGCATTATAAATTATTATTTGGCATTAGTATGTATTGACAAGGTACTAATTTCTAGGAAAATTGTATTATATATATATATATATATATATATATATATATATATATATATATTTTATATCTTTATATCATATATATATATATATATATATATATATATATATATATATATATTATATATATATATATATATATATATATATATATATATATATATATATATATATATATACTATTACCCGTTGCGGCTTTGCTTGCAATTATAATGTAGGCTATAAAATTTATAGTCGATTTTCAAAATCAGAATAGATCATTTCATTTTAATATATTTCTATTTACAATATTATACGATTTATGGTTTTCGGCCAAGATATATACATTTTTGTTACTCGATACTCTAAAACAGGGTCCTGTCATAATGAATATAATATAATATAGTATTATTAATATAGTACATAATATAGTATTATTAAAAAATCACTATTATTCAATTAAACTGGAATAGTATTGTGTTTATCTCAGGTACCTAAACCGTGTTCATACCAAATTTAATCTCAATTGGTCCAGTAGTTAAAGTGTGGTTGAATAACAAACAAATAAACAAAAACAAACTTTCAGAAATATAATATGATTACCTGTTATCCGTCACGGCTTTGCCCGCAATCGTAATATACATTAAAGATCACGCATCACCGTGTTAGGACCAACACCGTGTCAGTTAGGTTATGGTGTATTTCTTTTTTAAAATAAAGGTTTTTTTAACGCACCACCGTGTTAGTTAAGTTATGGAGTACTCTTTAAAAAAAATTAAGGCTTTTTTCCTGCATCACCGTATTAGGCCCAACAACCGTGTCAGTTAGGTTCTGGAGTACTATTTTTTAAAAAATAAATAAAGTTGTTTTTAATGCATCACCGCGTTAGGCTTAACAACCATGTTAGTTAACTTATGCATTATTCTTTAAAAAAAATATAAAGATTTTTCACGCATCAACATGGCCTAACAAACGTGTCAGTTAAGGTTTGGACTACTCTTTAAAAAAAATAACGGTTTTTTCACGCATCACCATGTTAGACTTAACAACCGTGTCAGTTAAGGTTTGAAGTACTCTTTAAAAAAATAATGGGTTTTTCACACATCGCCATAATAGGCCCAACAACCATGTCAGTTAGGATATGTGGTATTCTTTAAAAAAATATAAAGGTTTTTTTACGCACCACCGTGTCAGTTAGGATATGTAGCCTAGTATTCTTTAAAAAAATATAAAGGTTTTTTCACGCATCACCGTGTTAGGCCTAACAACCGTGTCAGTTAGGATATGTAGAATTCTTTAAAAAAATATAAAGGTTTTTTCACACATCATCGTGTAGGCCCACCTATGTCGTATTCTTTAAAAAAATATAAAGGTTTTTTCACGCATCACTGTGTTAGACCTAACAACCGTGTTAGTTAAGTACTCTTTAAAAAAAATATAACGGTTTTTTTCATGCATCACCTTATTAGGCCCAACAACCGTGTCAGTTAGGTTATAAGTACTATTTAAAAAAAATTAATAAAGGTTTTTTTTAATGGATCACCGTGTTAGGCATAACAACCATGTTAGTTAGCTTATGGAGTATTCTTTAAAAAAAACTATAAAGTATTTTTCACGCATTACCATGGTAGACCTAACAACCGTGTCAGTTAAGGTTGTCAGTACTATTTTAAAAAATAAAGGTTTTTTTTCACACATTACCGTGATAGGCCCAACAACCGTGTCAGTTAGATATGTAGTATTCTTTAAAAAAAATATAAAGGTTTTTCACGCATCACCGTGTTAGGCCTAACAGCCGTGTCAATTAGGTTATATAATATTCTTTAAAAAGTAAAGGTTTTTTTTACACATCACCGTGATAGGCCTAACAATCGTATCAGTTAGGATATGTAGTATTCTTTAAAAAAATATAAAGGTTTTTCACATATCACCGTGATAGGCTCAACATCCGTATCAGTTATGTTATGTAGTATTCTTTAAAACATTATACAGGTTTTTTCACGCATCACCGTGTTAGGCCTAACAACCATGTCAGTTAGGATATGTAGTATTCTTTAAAAAAATATAAAGGTTTTTCACACATCACAGTGTTAGGCCTAACAACCGTGTCAATTAGGTTATGTAGTATTCTAAAAAAAATAAAGGTTTTTTCACCATCACCATGATAGGCCCAACAACCGTGTCAGTTGGGATATGTAGTAGTCTTTAAAAAAATATAAAGGTTTTTTCACGCATCACCGTGTTAGGCCTAACAACCATGTCAGTTAGGATATGTAGTATTCTTAAAGAAAATGTAAAGGTTTTTCACGCATCACCGTTTTAGGCCTAACAACCGTGTCAGGATATATAATAGGCTATTTTAAAAAAATATATAAAGGTTTTTTCATGAATCACCTTGTTAGGCCTAAAAACCGTGTCAGTTTGGTTATGTAGAATCCTTTTAAAAAATTGGTGTCTTATCACCCAAAACCCGTGTTAGTCGTATTTTTATTGTTTTACCCATTTACAACACGTTACTGATTTTCGCCGGGTACCAATTTTGAGGTTATGTTGGTCACTTTTATTTTAGATTTTATCGTACTTCTCGTGCTTTCATATTTTGGATTCTTGCTCTTGGGCACATAATAAAGCATTTTAGTAACAAAAATATCGAAAAATATAGGTTATGCTACACTGCATATTTACTATTTTTTCATGTAATGTAATTTCAGAAATACATATACTACCTTACAATTGGCACTCTGTGTAGGGATTTTTTTACATTTAATGTTGAAAAATTCAACACAAAGTAACAAATTAAAGTCAGTTTTGAAAAAAATTTCAACTAAAATATTGAAAATGTTACATTAAAAACAATAATTTTGCAATAAATAAAACAAAGATTAAGATTATTAAAATAGGATTGAATCTATGTTCATCTCAGGTACCTAAATAACATGTGCAGTAAATAACTACAATTAACACATGACTCAAAACTAAAAACTGATAATTATTTTGGGCTGGGTAAGTAGTATAATGACGTTTTGTAAAACGGGAATAGGCCTATATGTATCTCTGATACTTAAACCATATTCGTACCAAATTTCATTTCAATTGGTCAAGTGGTTAAAGCGTGATTGAATAACAAACAAACAAACAAACAAACACACAAACTTTCAGAAATATAATATGAATTATATATATATATATATATATATATATATATATATAAAGATATAAGATATATATCTTATATAAATATAAAGATTTATGTTTATATAAATAATCTTTATATTTATATCTTTAATTATATATATATATATATATATATATATATATATATATATATATATATAAAATCTTTATATTTTGTTTGTGCTTAATAATTATACTTCATTAGAAGAAAAGAGAAAATTGTTTATAAGTAGGGCCTAAGATTTAAATTGTTTATCTTACTCTTTTACTTATTCTTCTGATAAAGTATAATCGTTATACACGAAATATAAAGAGTTTTTTTTCATCTTACTTTTCATTCGTCCTAGCTAGACGCAAGTCGTAGTTCCAGTAGTAGAGCGAGCCCAGCAATAAGTTGACTTCTCCATCAGGTTCCCCACGATCCAGAAGATCAGACAAAAGGACTAGCTGCACCTATTGAGAGGATTTAGACGTCCCTCGCGGTACCCGAGTCTAAAACACACTTACAGTTACAACACTACACTTACAACTTTAACACTTTACACTCACACTTACATTTAGGGAATCCCAAGCTAAGGTGGAACAGCATACGCCGAGGGCTGCATGGCTAAGGGGGAGCTTAGCTTTCAGTATGCGAACTCTGGATACCGGGCGACCTCCAGTTTCAATTAGCCTTACCTATGCATGTAGTAGTTTTCTTAAAGCTCCAGAACCTGGTATTTGGGCTGTAAGAACTCATACATTTTGTTTGAGTAAGTACGGATTATGAATTATATTTTTGTGCACAAACATCAAGCTGATTTTTAAAAATCTGATTTTAACATTTACATTTTTCTCGAAAATTATTTCAAAAACCGTTTTTTGAACCGAACGCTTTCAGAGCGCCTGACTAAAAAAAAATAATTTCTGTTATTGAACCAAAAATAAAAATCATATATCATTGTTTTCTTTTCCTTTTTATTTTAATTGCGATAATTTGTTCGAAACACGACATATGATTTTTATTTTTTGTTCTGTAACAGAAATTTGTAACTAAGAAATTGCTCTAGATTTGGTATTTTTCTCTTAAAAATTATAATTATATGTATTGTAATTTTTAAATAATATATTTTTTTAAATATTAATATAACATTTATTTGTTACTGTTTATACAATTCCAGTAATTTTCATTTTATAGTCTTTATTTTCATTACTTATAAATACATACGTGCAAAATACATACGCTATTTAGTATCAATGTAAATTTGTGCACCCGCACCACGCGATGCGCACAACCTGCCCTAAAACATGATACATGTTAATTTTGATAGAGAAAGTACTTTGAAATCGTATTAGGTAAAAATTATCACGCGATTTCTGCTTATGTAACTAAAGGATTTCAGTACAAAACGCTCTACTGACTAACTTTTTTGATTGATCTATGTTTATTTGTATACAATTATGTATATGAATAACAATTATTGCAATTACAAATTACGTCATAAATTATACCATATACCGGCTTGTTTACCACACAAATTTTTTTGTAGCGTATACAGTTAAATATTTTATATTGCATAATAAATTTAATTATATATATATATATATCTTAGTATATAAAAGAAGTCCTGACTAACTGATTCATAATCAACGCAGAGCCAAAACTATTAGCGACTTGAAATTTTCAGGGTACATTTATGTTACTATATAGGGCCTAGGCATGCATTAAAACAGGATTTTTCAAAAATTTGATTTTAACGCCATTAAACTACCTACCCAGTCCAACTTTAAAAATCAACATACAGCCGAGACTATTATAACTAGAGACTTGAAATTTCAGGATACCTTCTTACAACAATGTCGAGGCGCACTATTCAAATTGCCATTTAACCTGAATACCATCGAGACTCCGAAATGTAATAATAATAATCAATCAAATATGGCAAAAGTTTTAAAAGAATGAAGAATTAGATGAACACAATACATTTAATAAAAATATACAAGCTAGGTTCGACAGCCTGGAATTCAAACTAAGCAAACGTACAAGAAACAAGAAAGATTACAAAAAAAAAAACACTTAAAATTGCAGAGTGGAATGCAAATGGTTTGATAACCCATAATCCTGAACTACAAATTTTCTTAAACGTTAGGAGAATAGAAGAATCTCAACCTAATCTGAAATCTGAGAAACCTCCTAATCTCAGAAAGTCATCTAACCGAGGGGTGTTTGCAAAAATATGTGGATATATTGGTTATCATGCGCTACATCCATCTGGCAAGGAAAGAGATGGATCATCTATATCCATTAAAAGAAATATTAAACACCATGAAGGAATAAAAATAGAAAAGAAATGACGCAAATAACTAGGGTTACAGTATATCTTGATGGGTGTGGGCAATGTAATATCTCTGCCATATATAGGCCTATTGTTCTCCAAGGTTTAACCTAAAAATAACCGACTACGCTAAACTTTTAAAATGACTGGGAAATTGTTTAATAGTAGGAAAAGTCTTCAACTCAAAAAACACTTATTGGGGATCCTATAATCCATTAATTGTTACTGTCAAACTATATATTACTTAGTCTATAGTTATAAAAAAAATATTACTAGATGATGTATTATCGGCTGTAATAAATTAAAAAATAAAAAATAAACTAGTGCTGTTCTATAAAAAATAAACTGTTTATTTCTATTAACAGCTATAAAATCAAAACAGTTAAACTGAATTGATTCCAAAGAAATTATAATGATAAAAAAACATACATGACTCACTTACAAAACAGTTGTAATTATTTCAAATATGTTTTCCAAAAAAAAACTTTGAAATATTTGTGACAAAATTCAAGAGAATGACTTTTGATATTAAAAAAAAATATTATCAGCATATAAACAATGATTCTTAAAATATTTGTTAAATTTAAAATATATTTTAAATGGTTATTGAAACATAAATTTTCAAATAAAGGTTCGCACTGCTAGTTTTCGAGTCGATAAACTTAAACTACACTTTACAGGAGTTTTTATTAACCTCTATAAAAACTAAACCGCTCAACCGAGTACCCGATTCAAACACCATTGTACAGAACGTACAATGTGTAATGTAGGCAACATTATACACGGGTTTCTATTAGGCGAACTATAAAGTAAACCGCTCACCCAATTAACATGATTCAAACGCCATTGTATATTTGAAAGAATATGCTTTAATAACATATAAAACAGTCATGGTTATTTAAAAAAATAATTTCAAAAAGAATCATAAATTTATAGACATTGAAGTTTCCTTGAAATTTTATTTGAACAAATTTGCAAATATTGCTGGTATATCATCGATGTTTCGTTAACATATTTGTGAAGTTTGAAGTGCCTAGCCTGAACGGTTTTTGAAAACAATTTATCAAATTTAGGTCTACACTGCTGGGTTTTGACTCACTATACTTAGGCTACATTTTACACTGGTTTCTATTAACCGCTATAAAATATAAACCGTTCAACTGATTAACATGATTCAAACGCCTTTCTATAGGCAAGATATTATGTTTTCATATAATATGTTCATTCTTGTAGATGTATAACGGATTGTTGATTGATGGCTTGTACCCTAATTGTAAAAATCTACGTTAACTTGTATTTCTTTGTGCAAATGTATAAACAAGGATTGTAAAAATATGAATCATTAATTATTTGTATTTCTTTCACATATGTATCTTTTAATTTGCTATCTGTTAATATTTTCTCTATAAATATATATTTTTGTATTAAAATTTCATCATTTCATGATTTTTTTGTATTATTAATTTCTGTTATAATTTCATTAAACAACCTATTATTACTTTAAATTATAAAAAACAACTATTGTCATTAAAATGTATTAAATCGACTTACATGCTACAGAGGGGTAGAAGGTATAAAAAAATTTGGACCTATAGTGTTTCTGGCAATATCCGAAATATTAATCTACAAGATTTTCTGAGCATGTACGAGACTATTTACGTAGGCGCACTATTTCCTTATCGCCTTGTTTTTACTTTAATATCACATCCTTTAATATCCTTATCGCTTCCAAGAAACTTTAATATCCGCTACCTTCACTTGTCCGATATTATGACGTTGCTAATCGAAGTCTGTTGACATAGTCCTACAGAACTTACGCCTACTTGAGACTTGGTAAAAGTTACTTTTCTATGGATCACCGTTTAATATATATTAATTTATATAATTAATTTAATTATATATTATATACATTTATCTGATAATGAACGAAATTTCTAAATCTAACCTAAAAGTTTATATTCACATAAAATTACGACAACAATTTTAAAAGTGTCATTTTTTATTTCATTTTTGCTTTATTACGAGGCAACCGACATTTTTGAAATGATACTATCATTAATTATATTTTCACTACTGAACTACCAAAATTTTAAATATTAAACAAAATTTTTAAAGCTATTCTTGAACTATTTTGAACCTTTTATAATGCCAAGAAATAATTTAAAGTTCCGACAAAAATTTAAGTTTTGAAGTAAACATTTAATTTGAATAGAATATGAGGCATTCCTTAAGTTTTATTTATTATCTATTCATTTACAAATTTTTACATGTAATTTTTAAAAGGTTTCTTTTTAGTTCTACAGCCAGTTTGGACACAATTTACTCATTATTTACTTGTATATTTAAATTAATATACTAGACTTACACTTTCACTTAAATTGAACTCTGTATATAGTGTATAGATTTTATTTATTTAGTCACATGATAATGAATAACAAATAAACTCAAAATTTGTTTTTGACTTAAAAATAACGAACCCAACATTAAATTAAGTAAGTAATTTAATAAACACCGTAATAAAAACACACATACGAAATAAAACGAGTAAAATCGTACTACAAAAGTGGTAGGACCTTTGTGTAAGCTTATTTCGGAAGGTAACATCATAACTTAAAAAAATATTATAAATGAGTCGTAATAAGATATGTAAAAAAATATACATATTTCCATGTAGTATAATCTAACCCAACTTAGTTACTAGCAAACTATGCTAACTTCATTAGGCCTATGATTTAGTACTTCATTATTTATATATTTAAAATTATTTATAGACCTTCCTTAATATCAATGAAAAAGGAAAATAATAATATTAATATCTAAATATTTTATGAGTAGAACTAGTTTTATCATTATTTACAGCCCAATAATTCCAAAACATCCAATCAATTAAAACGTTCCGTATGAAAATTTCATGCAATTACGAACAAGATGTTAGAGAGATGGAGTTCGGAGCACGCGTACACTACTTGTACGTCACACACGCATTGGAGGTCTCGTTGGTTGATGAGACCAGTTAGCTGTGTATACGTTTTTACGAACATTAATGTAGCAATGTGTGAAACTACTTACATAGTTTTTTAACAAAGCTTAACTAAAAAAATCGTGAAACGAACCGAAATCCTAAGGTACAATTATGCTGTCTCATTGCATTGTAACTAAATTAAATTAAATGATCGATTTTGACGACGTTTGGCACGTATGTCTGCCTTTTTCCATATTTCGGAAGTCTTTTAGTTAAATAAAATATAACTTTTTCTGTATTTATTGATTTTGATTTAATTTTGTTCGAATGTCTACAAATACAAAAGCAAAACTTATTAATGCCATGTTTTTAAAGAAATACAGTTCGAGAAATATAAAAACTGAAAACCGACCTAAGTTCTCCAAATTGGTTCATCAGATTTTGCTCACATTTTAGTCATACATGAGTTAAGACATCATCAAGAACTAAAACAGTGTAGTAAATTAAAAAAATTAGAGATTTTTTATGATTTGACAAAACATTCGAAAATCTCACTGCCGTAGTTGTGTTTCTTCGATTTATTATTTGCTAAACTTGACTTATTGACTTACAAATCTTTACATTTGACTAAAATGATGATAAACGGTTTTTCCTTTCAGTCAGTACTATCGGGCATTGCCAAAAACTATAATAATGTCGTCATCGTTAAATAAAAGGCCGCCATCTTGAAAAAGAAGTAAATGAGAAAATATCTTGCACATACGTCATTCGTGCTTTATGCAATGTTCTAACAATATTTTTACAAACATTCGGTTAAAACTGAACTGAGGCTGAGTTGATAGAAAGTTGACGTACCCTTATTAGACAATAGAGCAGATAGAAACCTCTGTGCCTAGCAATGTGTGAATCATTACACAAAAAACACAAAAATTAAAATCCAAAAAAAAGGAAAATAGGGGACTACAGTTTTGTCATGGAGTGGTAGTCACCTTAATTATCGATAGTTCTGTCTATCCCGGATTTTAATGTGGGCGAATGTGACGGCTTCCCCGCACAAATTCGACGGTTTCAACCTTCTATATATTTAATTATATTACATGAATTTGTATATATACTTAAATTTTGCACTGATGTAGAACCAGATTTATTAACAAAAATAATTCACCATTTTTATTAATATTTTTTAATACATGTTCCCGTTCATGGATAAAAATGAAATTTTCCAGAATAATTGAATCAATCATAATGTTATATTTCGTTCATAAATTGAGTTTTTAAAATAATTTGAATCATTTAAAACATTCGATATTAGTGTTAAATTAAACGTTTTACATACTTCTATTTAGTTATTTAAATTACTGGAAATAATATATTATTTTTATATTATCGTTGAAATAAATAATAAATTTGTATGTATTTTAAATTTATCTCTCGACCATCTTTTAGATTTCCATTTACAGCCTAAAAATCACTACTTTTCATCTAATAAAAACACATGTTTATGTTATTTGTTATCTTGTGTTTAAAGATAACAAATTGTGTTACTGTTTACTTTGTTGTAGAACAATCCAAGAAAAACAGGCGGAGTCAATAGCTAGTGCAAGATACAACGCGAATTGTCATTTAACATATTTTTGTTGATTTTCACGTATTTAAATATAAATAAAAAAGTTGAAGTTTAAGAACTGCTTTTTGTAACACTTCAATTTCTTAATTTTATTTGTTAGTACAAAGTGTAAAGGTCAATGTAAACAATTTCAAAGAACGTTTCTGTATTTTATTAGGAAAAAATCATTATATTTCTTGTAAAATAATACAATTATGTATTTTGTTTTCAAAATTTTACTACATGAAACTTTAAAAAAATTGAAAATAAAATACATTATTATATATTTTTTCAAGAAATATAAAGATTTTCTCTTAGTAAAATACACTCACATAAGTCAATCAAAATTTTTTCCATCTTTTTTTGCAGCGGTAAGTCATTTGGCTTATCTAAAATAATACGAATATATGACAAAACTGAGCTGCAAATATCGTATTTTAAAATATGTTTTTTTAATCCATTTTAATATAATTTATAAAAACTCTTTAAATACTGTCAAGAAGCAGTGCAGTATTTAATAAGCTGGATGCTTAATGTATGGATGCAAGTTAACGGATTTCGATAAAGAAGTACTTCCAAAGCATTTTTATTTAAGAAAATAATATTAAGAATGAAATGTTTCCAACGACCGCAAATTGATAGTTTAAAAATTACAGAATATTTTAATAATATTTAGAAGATAATTTTAGAAGATGTTCTTTCTTGTTAAGAAATATCAAACGCATGTCAGATAAATTAATTGTGGATTTTCTGATAGCCTAATGTGTAGATATTTTTAAATATTTTCAAATAATTATTATTTCATACAGTTCGTAAATGATACAAAATAGGGTTTTACTTGGATTATAGAAAACGTAATATTCATATATAGTTAGCTAACAAGTCAGGGTCGCTTTTATTCAATTTTAAGTAACAAACGACCCAGTTAAACAAATTATCGTAATTGGAACACAATTAATAGTTATTTAGAATAAATCAACCTTATGACATGTAAATTGTTTAGTAGTTAATATTATAATAACAATAATTAAAAATTGAATGATTAACGTAAAATCATAAATAATTTAATATTGTAATGTCAAAATCGAGGCTCAAAACATAAAACATACATAAAACATGCATTTTATTTTCTTATTAATTATTAGACGCTTTAATTATCACCTTCCACAATATTCCGTAGTAGCAACACCACTACAAAAATAATCAAAAAAAAAAACCACCACCGACTGGTACAACGTAGTTCCGCCAATTGAAAAAATTGTTAAATCACCTTTAACTTCTGCCAGGAATTGCAAGTGGCCATTTTAAAACAAAAATCCATAACATTTTATCTTAATTTTTTTGAAAATTACGAGGATTCACACTCGTAGTCAGCTTTCAAATGTCCATAAGTCAACCCTTTCAATTTCCAAAATCTATTAAACTGCGAAAATGAATCTACCTTTTGTATTTGAAAATTTTAAGTTCTATGCGTACATACAAGATATTATTTGCCAATCAAATTTACTTTATATTTATT
The DNA here is from genome assembly GCA_022606455.1 of Callitettix versicolor. NCBI lineage: Eukaryota > Metazoa > Arthropoda > Insecta > Hemiptera > Cercopidae > Callitettix > Callitettix versicolor. The sequence continues at coordinate 8,052,784 of CM040184.1, forward strand.
ATTTTAAAATTATCTTTCATTTATTTATCAAATTCCTAATTATTTCAATTTTTGTTATTAATACACTTTTAGTACAACCTTGTTAAAATATTTTTATTTTTAAAATTCTTCTCTTTATTTGTTTCACCCAACTTTGAGGTACACTAAATCAATCACTTTTCAATGTTCTGTGCCTTCCTCGCAGCCCCGTATTGCTTCATTCGTTGTGATCTTGCTTTTCTTTCTTCGTCAGAGATTTGGATCGTTCGCTTGGATTTGACTTTGCCTTGGAACCGTTGCTTCTTGTCCTTGGTTATTATTTTGGCTGTTCTGACCATGAGCATAGTGTCAGTGATCTGCAGTTCTGTTATGTCTTTCTCTATTTCTCTAAACCGAAGTGGTTTGGCCCGTCTACTGCGAAAATAGTCAAATATTTTTTTGGTTAGTCTAGTTTTGTCCATTCGGAGGATGTGCCCATAAAAATCAATTCTCCTTTTTCTTATTGTGTCTGATAGTGTTTCAGTTTTTTGGTAGAGTTTCATTACTGATGTGGAGTAATTGGTTGTTACGGAATTTGGGGCCTAAGATTTTTAAAAAAATTCTTATTACATTATTTTTTACATTTTATTTTACTTGTATTCTTATTCTAATATCACTTCACTTCATTGTAGACCCTCTGTTAATTGTTTTGTTAAGAAAGCCATTGTGACAAAATTGGTAGGTCAAAACTTTATCACACAACATTCACATACGTTCATTTAAATTATATATTTACTCATTTTGACTTTTATTGCATTTTATAAGATGACCTTATGTCTGGTTAAAGTTCACTTTACCTCCTGTTCTTGTCTAACCGGGTTTCTTTAATAGTACAATTGCACTTCAGTTTAATCGAGGTGATCAAAACACCAATAAATCTGCTGTGTCCGTACTTGCTCACCTCACAGTCCTAGGTTTGTGACAAGGGTTAACAATGATCCCCGTCCACATTTGTCTAGCACGTACGAACGTGGACGTTAAACAACAAATACATCTTTTAAAACTTCTCAATCGGATCATCTGATCTTTCTGGTATTTCTTAAGGTGTTTTCTGATATGAGGTATATTTATTTATATAAATATAAGCGTACTACACAACAGATGATGTAGATAATATAATACAAACACGTAAATATAATATGAAACATACATGTATAGCCTACATTACGTATGATGCACACATAGGCCCACATGCAAACACATATTTACGAAAAAATACATATTGATATACATACCGATATATGGATATCAGTGAAGTATTTTTGTACGTTTATGTATTTTTTTATATGTATGTTTATGTATTACTGAATTCGAAAATTAATCCCTGACGGGAATCGCGTTCATTTCAATGCAATTAAAACAATTCTAATATATGCTGATGTCAAAGCCGATTACAATAATAGAATGACCACTAACGTTCATCACGTTATCTATCATTATATAACGTTTCAATAAATAATTTTTTTCGCCCCTTAAAAAACGTTTTTATATTTAAAATGTCCCGAGTCTGAATCTCACTACGACGGCAGCTCCAATAACTCTGTTTTCAATTAAATATTTCTAGAAATAATATTAAAATTAATTACCAATATTATCAATTGATAATAAAATCACATTCTTTCGCTGGCATGACGTTAAAATTTTCACAAAGTTAACAGTTGGAAAACATTTTTTATCTGATTTCCCCATTACGATCAGCGTGCACGCGTCGGCATGTAAAATTTTCAGCCGCCTCGGTGGTCTAGTGGATAGCGTACTAGGCTTTCACCCCGAGGATCCGGGTTCGATTCCCGGCGAGGGCTTGGCATTTTCATACGCTATAAATCATCCCATCGTCTGCATTAGCCCAAGTGTGCACAATAGTCGGACGTTAAACACAAAAAAAGAAAAAAAATGTAAAATTTTCGATCTTTATCAGTCGTTTTCAAATAAATTTTTGCAAGTCAATGAAATTCTAAGTTACATTCTAAGTAGATCTTAACGCTTATTGCAATAGTGAAATCTGGTTAAAAGTGTTGCTGCTTATTAATTCCTAAATAGTTCTCCCAGTTTTTCAAAGAATTAGGCGTAACAATTTCTTTATTCTTTGTTTTTTTATATTTTTATTATTATATCTTCAATAGAAAAAAATATTATTTTTTTAAAATTTCTTTTTATATGTGAAGTACAATTTTAAGCGCTCTATGTATGGAAATTAAAGGAAATATTTTCTTGATTCAAAAAGATTAAACGACATTTTAATATATAAAAGTTGTAGATTTTTTATGATTTGTAATAATTTTTTATTATTTGAAACTGTTAAACTGGTTTCCCTTTATAAAAACGTGTTCTAGCTATTTTCAAAATAGATTTTTTTTTGTAATTTGAACCAAACCGGACTCACAGGTGCACACGTGACAATAGAGGAAACAAACTTAAAAAGATGTAAATTGTTTCAGATTTAAAATTGTTAAAAAGGGATTCTCGCTTCATTATTTCTAACAATGAAAATTTGCTAGCAAAAAAAAAACATCGGGTTTTTGGTTAACATTTAAAAATTATATCTCTAACAACCGATACTCCAAGCTACTATTACGTAGTGTGCAGATCTCTGCTAGTCAAATAAATATAATGGGTTTTGGGAAGTAAATCAAATAAGATTATCGCATAGACTCTACGATAAAGTCTTTTGAAGGATTTATCGAACGGTATATTTTATGGTAGAGGATAACAAGGTGCGAACAAGAGCTGAAGATATCGTCGCACGTGTAAAGCCGTGGTTAGGCAACAGCTAATCCTGTTCTATCAGATATACGGCCGCTAACTGTAATATCCTAAGCGTTCTGTTGCAATTAGCCAATTGGAGCGTGTCCTTCTACACCCAACAGCTCGATACGTTCCGACTACCTTACGCAACACTTAGGTTTATACGTTCTAATTGTTGTACAAAGTAAACAGAAAGTATTGTGAGTGTGCAAAAAATCTTCTTTAGAATTTTAGATACATTTTTAAGGCTTCCAAAGTCCAAGAAAGTGGTTTCGCAGCGGTTTGTGACCGAAGCTATTAGCTAAACAATTTCGTTAGTATATTTATTTTATACATTTTACGTAATAAATTGAATTTCTTAAATAATTCAGTTTATTTTAAATTAATGAAAGTACAATGCATAGATTCAGTTCTTTAATCGAATAATTAATTATAGTGAAATAATTTTGTTTTGAGCCGTTTTTTAATTACTATGTTTATTTTAATTTTTAAAGCAAAGCTTTCAAATATAATGAACGGAATAAGTTACATTTAGTAAACAATGAGACATGATGTTTTTCTTGGATGAAAATTTAAAGTAATTTAAGCCTCAATCTGTGGTGAAAGTCAGATAACAAGCTTGAGTGACGATAATGGAAGGTAATAGGCTACGAAGTAACATAACCTCATTTCCCAAGTACAGCTTACACAATCATCACAAATGTTATTTTCTCTAATTACAACGAAGTTGTTCTTTTTTTTAATTTAGAAAAAAAGGTGGTTTTCATAACTTGCAGTGGTTAAGTAGTATACTTGAAAATTGAAAACGCAATACAAATAAAAATGAAGCAATTGTCTCATTTGTTTTGTTTTTTTTTTTTTTTTTGTGTGTTTAACGTCCAACTATTGTGCACACTTGGGCTAATGCAGTCGATGAGATGATTTATAGCGTATGAAAATGCCAAGCCTTGGCCGGGAATCGAACCCGGGTCCTCAGGGTGAAAGTACGCTATCAACTAGGCCACCGAGGTGGCTAATTGTCCTATTTAATAAAAGTGAAAAACATAACCTTCCTTCTTACATTTATTGTGTAATTTTATGAATATTTATTGTTTTATTTTTAATTCAGATCGCACATTAAATGGAACAGACATTAAAATTTCGAGTAAAATAACTCCAAACAGCCTTTGCTTTCTAATTATACTGTACTTTCCAAGGTTTACATTTAATTAATACAAACTTAGTACATCAATATTTTGTGTACGTTAGGTTAGGTTAGGGTTTCTCATCATCTTTTCCATCACCTTTCCCGCTATCTTTCACCAAGTTGCCAAATTATGTTTTAACGCATGCGTTGTACATCTGCAGCACCAGTTGCGGACAATGTTGAGCAGCAACCTTGAACACTTCTGCTGGTACTTTATCAGGTCCCTTATATTAATGTACCTATCACCAGCCGCCGGTAAATTTTATCAAAAATAGGACTTCATCCACATTTACTGCAGGACTAACATCTTGCCGAACAGGATGCTTGGGAAAAACATCAACAATGTTTTGTACAATGTTTTGTACAATGTTTTGTACAATGTTTTGTACCATCCATCAAGTGGTTTCCACGAAAGGCATTAAACTTACTTTCACCCTTTATACTATCCCTTTTTTTTTTTTTTGATCCTTTGTTTTTGATTCTGTCCTCCAGGGAAATTGTGATGTATTCATGGTCGTTGCTACTAGGGAAATAAAGTAACACATCGAAGATTCGTATTTGAAGAGTCCATACCTGGCGTGACCATGACATCGATGATTCGGATTTAATAGTCCATAACTGGCGTGACCATGACATCGAAGATTCGGATTTGAATAGTCCATACCTGGCGTGACCATGACATCGAAGATTCGGATTTGAAGAGTCCATACCTGGCGTGACCATGATATCGAAGATTCGGATTTGAAGAGTCCATACCTGGCGTGACCATGACATCGAAGATTCGGATTTGAAGAGTCCATACCTGGCGTGACCATGACATCAAAGATTCGGATTTGAAGAGTCCATACCTGGCGTGACCATGACATCGAAGATTCGGATTTGAAGAGTCCATACCTGGCGTGACCATGATATCGAAGATTCGGATTTGAAGAGTCCATACCTGGCGTGACCATGACATCGAAGATTCGGATTTGAAGAGTCCATACCTGGCGTGACCATGACATCAAAGATTCGGATTTGAAGAGTCCATACCTGGCGTGACCATGATATCGAAGATTCGGATTTGAAGAGTCCATACCTGGCGTGACCATGACATCGAAGATTCGGATTTGAAGAGTCCATACCTGGCGTGACCATGACATCAAAGATTCGGATTTGAAGAGTCCATACCTGGCGTGACCATGACATCGAAGATTCGGATTTGAAGAGTCCATACCTGGCGTGACCATGACATCGAAGAGCTTAGCAGCCCGAGCAATTAACAGGAGAGTGACAAACGGTTTTTATTTTTCCTGTACGTCTAAACCAAGTCGAACCAGTTTTATGTCGTTTGTGAGCCTTAGAACTTGTTTAGAAGTTCTCCTGCAGAACTTTGAGGCCAGAGATCACAAGTCAAAAATAGATTTTCTGCTTGTTCAGTGCATATTCGTCCTATCTGCATACAGAATTTCTTCGAAATAAGCTCTTGTTCCATTAAAAAAAAAATATTATTTTTTTAAAATTTCTTTTTATATGTGAAGTACAATTTTAAGCGCTCTATGTATGGAAATTAAAGGAAATATTTTCTTGATTCAAAAAGATTAAACGACATTTTAATATATAAAAGTTGTAGATTTTTTATGATTTGTAATAATTTTTTATTATTTGAAACTGTTAAACTGGTTTCCCTTTATAAAAACGTGTTCTAGCTATTTTCAAAATAGATTTTTTTTTGTAATTTGAACCAAACCGGACTCACAGGTGCACACGTGACAATAGAGGAAACAAACTTAAAAAGATGTAAATTGTTTCAGATTTAAAATTGTTAAAAAGGGATTCTCGCTTCATTATTTCTAACAATGAAAATTTGCTAGCAAAAAAAAAACATCGGGTTTTTGGTTAACATTTAAAAATTATATCTCTAACAACCGATACTCCAAGCTACTATTACGTAGTGTGCAGATCTCTGCTAGTCAAATAAATATAATGGGTTTTGGGAAGTAAATCAAATAAGATTATCGCATAGACTCTACGATAAAGTCTTTTGAAGGATTTATCGAACGGTATATTTTATGGTAGAGGATAACAAGGTGCGAACAAGAGCTGAAGATATCGTCGCACGTGTAAAGCCGTGGTTAGGCAACAGCTAATCCTGTTCTATCAGATATACGGCCGCTAACTGTAATATCCTAAGCGTTCTGTTGCAATTAGCCAATTGGAGCGTGTCCTTCTACACCCAACAGCTCGATACGTTCCGACTACCTTACGCAACACTTAGGTTTATACGTTCTAATTGTTGTACAAAGTAAACAGAAAGTATTGTGAGTGTGCAAAAATCTTCTTTAGAATTTTAGATACATTTTTAAGGCTTCCAAAGTCCAAGAAAGTGGTTTCGCAGCGGTTTGTGACCGAAGCTATTAGCTAAACAATTTCGTTAGTATATTTATTTTATACATTTTACGTAATAAATTGAATTTCTTAAATAATTCAGTTTATTTTAAATTAATGAAAGTACAATGCATAGATTCAGTTCTTTAATCGAATAATTAATTATAGTGAAATAATTTTGTTTTGAGCCGTTTTTAATTACTATGTTTATTTTAATTTTTAAAGCAAAGCTTTCAAATATAATGAACGGAATAAGTTACATTTAGTAAACAATGAGACATGATGTTTTTCTTGGATGAAAATTTAAAGTAATTTAAGCCTCAATCTGTGGTGAAAGTCAGATAACAAGCTTGAGTGACGATAATGGAAGGTAATAGGCTACGAAGTAACATAACCTCATTTCCCAAGTACAGCTTACACAATCATCACAAATGTTATTTTCTCTAATTACAACGAAGTTGTTCTTTTTTTTAATTTAGAAAAAAAGGTGGTTTTCATAACTTGCAGTGGTTAAGTAGTATACTTGAAAATTGAAAACGCAATACAAATAAAAATGAAGCAATTGTCTCATTTGTTTTGTTTTTTTTTTTTTTGTGTGTTTAACGTCCAACTATTGTGCACACTTGGGCTAATGCAGTCGATGAGATGATTTATAGCGTATGAAAATGCCAAGCCTTGGCCGGGAATCGAACCCGGGTCCTCAGGGTGAAAGTACGCTATCAACTAGGCCACCGAGGTGGCTAATTGTCCTATTTAATAAAAGTGAAAAACATAACCTTCCTTCTTACATTTATTGTGTAATTTTATGAATATTTATTGTTTTATTTTTAATTCAGATCGCACATTAAATGGAACAGACATTAAAATTTCGAGTAAAATAACTCCAAACAGCCTTTGCTTTCTAATTATACTGTACTTTCCAAGGTTTACATTTAATTAATACAAACTTAGTACATCAATATTTTGTGTACGTTAGGTTAGGTTAGGGTTTCTCATCATCTTTTCCATCACCTTTCCCGCTATCTTTCACCAAGTTGCCAAATTATGTTTTAACGCATGCGTTGTACATCTGCAGCACCAGTTGCGGACAATGTTGAGCAGCAACCTTGAACACTTCTGCTGGTACTTTATCAGGTCCCTTATATTAATGTACCTATCACCAGCCGCCGGTAAATTTTATCAAAAATAGGACTTCATCCACATTTACTGCAGGACTAACATCTTGCCGAACAGGATGCTTGGGAAAAACATCAACAATGTTTTGTACAATGTTTTGTACAATGTTTTGTACAATGTTTTGTACCATCCATCAAGTGGTTTCCACGAAAGGCATTAAACTTACTTTCACCCTTTATACTATCCCTTTTTTTTTTTTGATCCTTTGTTTTTGATTCTGTCCTCCAGGGAAATTGTGATGTATTCATGGTCGTTGCTACTAGGGAAATAAAGTAACACATCGAAGATTCGTATTTGAAGAGTCCATACCTGGCGTGACCATGACATCGATGATTCGGATTTAATAGTCCATAACTGGCGTGACCATGACATCGAAGATTCGGATTTGAATAGTCCATACCTGGCGTGACCATGACATCGAAGATTCGGATTTGAAGAGTCCATACCTGGCGTGACCATGATATCGAAGATTCGGATTTGAAGAGTCCATACCTGGCGTGACCATGACATCGAAGATTCGGATTTGAAGAGTCCATACCTGGCGTGACCATGACATCAAAGATTCGGATTTGAAGAGTCCATACCTGGCGTGACCATGACATCGAAGATTCGGATTTGAAGAGTCCATACCTGGCGTGACATCGAAGATTCGGATTTGAAGAGTCCATACCTGGCGTGACCATGATATCGAAGATTCGGATTTGAAGAGTCCATACCTGGCGTGACCATGACATCAAAGATTCGGATTTGAAGAGTCCATACCTGGCGTGACCATGACATCAAAGATTCGGATTTGAAGAGTCCATACCTGGCGTGACCATGACATCGAAGATTCGGATTTGAAGAGTCCATACCTGGCGTGACCATGACATCAAAGATTCGGATTTGAAGAGTCCATACCTGGCGTGACCATGACATCGAAGATTCGGATTTGAAGAGTCCATACCTGGCGTGACCATGACATCGAAGAGCTTAGCAGCCCGAGCAATTAACAGGAGAGTGACAAACGGTTTTTATTTTTCCTGTACGTCTAAACCAAGTCGAACCAGTTTTATGTCGTTTGTGAGCCTTAGAACTTGTTTAGAAGTTCTCCTGCAGAACTTTGAGGCCAGAGATCACAAGTCAAAAATAGATTTTCTGCTTGTTCAGTGCATATTCGTCCTATCTGCATACAGAATTTCTTCGAAATAAGCTCTTGTTCCATTAAAGCCATAATTTATGTACTGAAAAGCTACGATTAAGCCGAAAATTCTTAATGCATACAAATAACCGTAACATACTCATATTTCATTAATACTTTATATGTGATATAAAATTTGATAAGAATTTGTTAAGACGATTTTAAAAAAATTGAGGTTCAGCCCAAGTCAATTATAGATTTTTCTAAATTTATACTGACAGCACACCAAACAAAACACTTTGAGGGACAGAAATCAAATATCATTACGTTAAATGCCACGTTTTTAGCCAGATTTAGTAAAAATTTAATGGAAATAAGTAATCGTTGCATTCAACTTTCTCGCTGACGTGATGGGAGCAAATTTCAAACAATATTTACTTGATTTACATATTTTTAAATCTGATTCCACCTTTATAATCAGCATTGAAACCTGCATAAAAACAAATTATATTGAAAATGAACTCTTGTAATTATCAGGTTCATTTCTGAATATTCAATGGAATTTCCAAATTACAGAGATAGTTTAAAACGTTGATGTAATAGCGAAATAAGGTTTTTAAGAATATATGTGTAACGTAAAACGTTAATTTTTTGAAATGGCCGCCAATTTGAGACAGTTTAACGGATTTTCCTAAAAAATAACCGTCCAAACTATTAGTAAAGTCGATTTTTGTGCTACGCTTGAATTAAACAGGCATCTCTCAAAAAATAAGGAAAATACGAACATAAACCACCTCCGTAATGTTCACTTTCATATTTTCAACGGAAATTAAATAAATGTTTTGAACATTACGATAGTGAAATCAGATTTTCAAAAAGTGTACAAAAATATTTTTGTTTAAATTGATGCTATTTTGAAAATATTAACAGATTTTAAGTAACAAACTTCCATAGAACAACTACCAAAATCGATTTTTAGTAAAAAGTTTGAATAAAAATCTAATCGAAGTAGTTAATACGAGGGTGCTAAATGCAAGTGTTTAGGCACACACATACACGCGCGCACGCGCGCACTCACGCACACACACACGCACGCGCACACACTCACACACACGCGCACTCATACCCGTGCGCGCACTCACACAAGCACACACGAAACGCACACACACGCGCGCGCGCGCGCACGCACGCACACACACACACACACACACACACATATATATATATATATATATATATATATATATATATATATATATATACACACACGAACACGCACACACACACACACACACACACACACACACACACACACACACATCTAATTCATATTATATTTCTGAAAGTTTGTGTGTTTGTTTGTTTGTTTGTTTGTTTGTTATTCAATCACGCTTTAACCACTGGACCAATTGAGCTGAAATTTGGTACGTATATGGTATAAGTATCAGAGATACATATAGGCCTATTCCCGTTTTACAAAACGTCATTATACTACTTACCCAGCCCAAAATAATTATCAGTTTTTAGTTTTGTAACATCTGTTAACTATAGTTAGGTTTAATTACTGTTTACTGAACATGAGATTTAGGCACCTGAGATGGACATAGATCTAATCCCATTTTACAAATTTTAATCTATGTTTTATTTATTGCAAAATTATTGTTTTTAATGTTACATTTTCATCTAATAATCACAATCTGGTATTTTTCATTTAAGACTATTCAATGTTTGTAAAACAGAGTGCAGAATATATATATTATATACAATTTTATTAGGATACTTTAATTGTAAGGTAGTATATATATATTTGTGTAATTACATTATATGAAAAAATGGTAAATATGCAGTGCAGCATCTATTGGAGTTTTCCATATTTTTCTTACTAAAATGCTTTATTATGTGCCCAAAAGCAAAAATCCAAAATATGAAAGCAGGAGAAGTACGATAAAAATCGAAAATAAAAGTGACCAACATAACCTCAAAATTGCTACCGGCGAAAATCGGTACCGTGTTGTACTGATTTTAGACGTATTTTTATTGTTTTACTGATCTACAGATAGGTAAAATAATAAAAATATGTCTAACACGAGTTTGGGTGATAGGATCCCCATTTTTTTAAAAGAATAGTGCATAACCTAAGTGACACGGTTGTTAGGCCTAACAGGGTGATGCGTGAAAAAACCTTTATATTTTTTCAAAGATTATTTGGCTACATATCCTAACTGTCAAGGTTGTTAGGCCAAACACGGTGATGCGTAAAAAACCTTTATATTTTTTTAAAGAGTATTGCATATTCTAACTGACACGGTTGTTAGGCCTATCACGGTGATGTGTGAAAAAATCTTTAAATTTTTTAAAAGAATACTAAGTATATTAACTGACACGGTTATTGGGCCTAACATGGTGATGTGTAAAAAAACTTTTATATTTTTTTTAAAGAATACTACATATCCTAACTGATATGATTGTTGGGCCTATGATTGTGATGTGTAAAAAGAACCTTTATTTTTTTAAAGAGTATCCAAACTTTAACTGACACGGTTGTCAGGCCAAACATAGTGATGCGTGATAAATCTTTATATTTTTTTAAAGAATACTCCATAAGCTAACTAACATAGTTGTTAGGCCTAACACGGTAGTAGGAGGGGCGGTAGTATAGCCCACCCCCCACCACAAAGCGTCATGGGTTCCCCTCCGTATGTCTCAATGTTAAAAGTGTTTCCCCTTAGTCCCCTCCATGTGGTAGGATGACGTGTATATGTTTGCGTTTCTGTTGGATGACGTGTTGTGGTGTGAGGTAATCGTGAGGTCATACCCCCTCTGACTTGATGCTGTCGTCATACCCCCTACGACGTCGTACCCCCTACGTCGCGCGGTCGGCTGTTGCGCATGCGCATTGCTTTACATTTTCTGTTCGGCGGCGGTCGCCGACTGTGCGATGGTGTGTATAATTAGTTTGTACACGATATATATATATATATATATGCCCGCCGCCATCGTGTTACGTACCCAGACCCCGGGCCTGTGGATAGTGTGTTATATAAACATATAAAGTTGTGACGTCGGTGTGTGTTATTAATTAATTGAATAAATAAATGTATACTCGAAAAAAAGTTGAGCGTTTCTGGCGGGACTCGAACCGGGGACGTTGCGCGTGTGAGGCGCACGCTATAACCACTGTACCACGGGAACATCTGGGAAATTAGTGCGAATCGAGATATATGAAACGTAACGATTCCGGTCCGGTTTGCCCGATCGAATCGCCATCGTGGTACGTGCCTAACCCTGAACTAAGGCCTGTGGATAGTGTGTTATATAAACATATAAAGTACTTCATTATATGATCTCTCTCTCTCTCTCTCTCTCTAGCCGCCGCAGCCGCCATCGTGTTACGTGCCCGGGGGCCTGTGGATAGTGCGTTATATAAACATATAAAGTACTTCATTCTATGGCCGCCGCTGCCGCCATCGTGTTACGTGCCCGGGGGCCTGTGGATAGTGCGTTATATAAACATATAAAGTACTTCATTCTATGGTCGCCGCTGCCGCCATCGTGTTACGTGCACGGGGGCCTGTGGGTAGTGCGTTATATAAACATATAAAGTACTTCATTCTATGGCCGCCGCTGCCGCCATCGTGTTACGTGCCCGGGGGCCTGTGGATAGTGCGTTATATAAACATATAAAGTACTTCATTCTATGGTCGCCGCTGCCGCCATCGTGTTACGTGCACGGGGGCCTGTGGGTAGTGCGTTATATAAACATATAAAGTAAGTCTATCTATGACTACCTCTCTCTCTCTCTCTCTCTCTCTCTCTCTCTCTCTCTAACCTCATCAGCCATCGTGTTACATGCTCTGGGTCTGTGGATAGTGTGTTATATAAACATATAAAGTAAGTCTATCTATGACCTCTATCTCTCTCTCTCTCTCTCTCTCTCTCTAACCGTCGCCGCCGCCATCGTGGTACGTTCCCAACCTGTCGCCATCATGTACCATGCTTAGCATCTGGTGCCATCATGGTACGTGCCCTGCCCGTTGCCATTACGTATCATGCTTGGTCATTTCCGTCATCATGGTACGTACCAAGCCCGTAGCCATTATGTACCCTTCCCAGCCATTTTTGCCATTATGGTACGTACTCAGCCCTAGGTGATATTATAGTAAGTACCCAGCCCAATCAGCTGCCGACGTGATGGAAGCGAATTTGGCCCGTTGTCACGGTACTCGCCCGGTACGTCGTTGCTGACGTCGTCGCTGCGTGCCCACCGCCATCGTGTTACGTGCCCAGCCCACCCCGAGGACCGGCGGATAGTGTATTATATAAACATATAAAGTAAGTCTATCTATGACCGCCTCTCTCTCTCCCTCGTGGATGGTGTATGATATATGTAGGTGCCTAGCCGGCTGTAGCCATCGTGTTACGTGCCTAGCCCAGGACTAGGGCCTGTGGATAGTGTGTTATATAAACATATAAAGTAAGTCTATCTATGACCGCCTCTCTCTCTCTCTCTCTCTCTCCCTCGTGGATGATGTATGATATATGTAGGTGCCTTGCCGGTTGTCGCCATCGTGTTACATGCCTAGCCCAGGACTAGGGCCTGTGGATAGTGTGTTATATAAACATATAAAGTAAGTCTATCTATGACTGCCTCTCTCTCCCTCGTAGATTGTGTATGGTAGTGCCTATCCGGCTATCGCAATCGTATTACGTGCCTAGCCCACCCCGAGCAGGCGGATAGTACGTTATATAAACAATTAAAGTACGTCAATCTATGACCGCCTCTCTCTCTCTCGCGCGCGCGCGCGCTCTAGCCGCCGCCGCCGCCATCATGTTACGTGCCTAGCCCAGGACCGGGGCCAGCTGATAGTGTGTTATATAAACATATAATTTACGTCAAACTATGATCTCTCTCGCTCGTGGATAGTGTATGATATATGTAATTTTGGCAGTGCCCAGCCCGCTGTCGCCATCGTGTTACGTGCCTAGCCCTGGTTGTTCATAGGACTCGGGTCGACGGATAGTGTGTTATATAAACATATATAGTAAGACTATCTGTGACCAATCTCTCTTTCACTCTGACTCATGGATAGTTTATGATGTATGATAATTTCAGCTATTATGGTACGTACCCAACCCGTCGCCAGCATGTTCGCTGTCTAGCCTCTGTCTCTAGCGCCATAGTGTACCATGTCAATCCTTTGGTGTTACGTGCCCTGCCCGTTGTCATTAGGTACCATGCACGGCCATTTCCGAAATCATGGTACGTACCCAATCTGTTGCCATCGTGTACCCTGCCCAGCTTTGATGCCATCATGTTACGTACTCAGCCCTAGGTGACATTATAGTATGTACCCAGACCGTCGCCATCATGTACTCTTCCCTGCCATTTTACCATTATGGTACGTACCCAACTCGTCGCAATCGTGTACCCTGCTCAACTTTAGTCCATTATAGTACGTACTCAGCCCTAAGTAAAATTATAGTATATACCCAGCCTGTCGCCATCATGTACACTTCCAAACCATTTTTGTCATTATGGTACGTATTCAGCCAGTCGCCATCATGTACCTTGCCTATCATCTGGTGCCATCACGGTACATACTCAGCCGTAGGTGACATTATAGTATGAACCCAGCCCCGTCGCCATTACGTACTTTTAACAGCTACTATTGTCATTATAGTACGTACCCAACCCATCGCCTTCATGTACCCTGCCCAGCTTTGGTTCCATCGTTGCAAAGGCTCAGCCCTAGGTAAAATTATAGTACGTACCCAGCCCGTCGCCATCATGTAATCTTCTCGGCCATTTTTGCCATTATGGTACGTACCTAACCCGTCACCATCGTGTACCTTGCCCAGCTTTGGTTCCATCGTGGCAAAGGCTCAGCACTAGGTAACATTATAGTACGTACCCAGCCCGTCGCCATCACGTATCCTTGTAGGCCATTTTCACCATTATGGTACGTACTCAACTCGTCGCCATCGTGTACCCTGCCCAACTTTAGTCCCATCGTAGTACGTACTCAGCCCTACGTGAAATTGTAGTATGTACCCAACACGTCGCCATCATGTACCCTTCCAAACCATTTTTGCCATTATGGTACGTATTCAGCCCGTCGACATCATGTACCTTGCCTAGCATCTGGTGCCATCACGGTACGTACTCACCCCTAGGGGACATTACAGTATGTACCCAGCCAGTCGCCATCATGTACCTTCAAAGCCATTTTGCTCTTATGGTACGTACACAACCATTCGCCATCGTGTACCGTGCCCAGCTTTTGTTCCATCATTGCAAGGGCTCAGCCCTTTGTGACATTATAATACGTACCCAGCCCGTCGCCATCATGTACCCTTCCCGGCCATTTTTGCTATTACGTTACGTAACTAACACGTCGCCATCGTGTACCGTGCCCAGCTTTTGTTATATCATAGAAATTGCTCAGCCCTAGGTGACATTATAGTATTTACCCACCCCGTCGTAATCATGTACTCCTCTCAGCAATTTTCCATTATGGTACGTACTCAACCCATCGCTATCGTGTACCCTGATCAGTTTTGGTTCAATCATAGCAAGGACTCGGCCTTAGATGACACTATAGTATGTACCCAGCCCTTCGCCATCATCATACCTTTTCAACCATTTTTGAATTTATGATACGTATCCAAACCGTCTCCATCATGTACTCTTTCCAGCCATTTTGCCAATATGGTACGTACCCAACCCGTTACCAACGAGTATCCTGTTCAGCTTTGGTACAATATAGAAATTGCTCAGCCCTAGGTGACATTATAGTATCTACCCACCCCGTCGTAATCATGTACTCCTCTCAGCAATTTCCATTAGAGTACGTACTCAACCCGTCGCTATCGTGTACCCTGATCAGTTTTGGTTCAAACATAAAAAGGACTCGGCCCTAGATGACATTATAGTATGTACCCAGTCCTTCGCCATTATCATAACTTTTCAGCCATTTTTGAATTTATGATACTTACCCAAACCGTCTCCATCATGTACTCTTTCCAGCCATTTTTGCCAATATGGTACGTACCCAACCCGTCACCAAAGTGTATCCTGCCCAGCTTTGGTACAATCGTGGCAAGGGCCTCGCCCTAGGTGACATTATAGTATGTACTCAGCCCGTCGCCATCATGTAATCTTCTCGGCTATTTTTGCCAATATGGTAAGTACCCAACCCGTCGCCATCGTGTACTTTGCCTAGCATCTGGTGCCATTATAGTACGTACTCCGCCCTAGGCGACATTATAGTATATACCCAGCCCTTCGCCATCTTCATACATTTCGCAGCTTTTTTTGCCATTATGGTACGTACCCAATCCGTCGACATCGTATATCCTGCCCAGCTTTGGTTACATCATAGCAAGAGCTCAGCCCTAGGTGACATTATGGTATGTACCCAGCCCGTCGCCATCATATACTCTTACCAGCCATTTTTGTCTTTATGGTACGTACCCAACCCGTTGCCATCATATATCCTGCCCAGCTTTGGTTCCATTATTGCAAGGGTTCAGCCCTAGGTGACATTAAAGTATGTACCCAGCCCTTCACCATCATATTACCTTTCCTAGCCATTTTTGCCATTATGATACGTACCCAATCCATCGCCATCGTGTACTCTTCCCAGCCATTTTTGCTATTATTGTATGTACCCAACCCGTTTCCATCGTGTACCCTGCCCAGCTTTGGTTCTATCATGGCAAGGACTCAGCTCTAGGTGACATTATAGTATGTACCCAGCCCATCGCTATCATGTACCCTTCTTAGCAATTTTGTCATTATGGTACGTACCCTACCCATTCGCTATCGTATACCCTGATCAGTTTTGTTTCAATCACGGCAAGGGCTCAGCCTCAGGTGACATTATAGTATGTACCCAACGCTTCGTCATCATCATACCTCTCGCAGCCATTTTTGCCATTATAATACGTACCCAACCCGTCTCCATCATGAACTCTTCCCAACCATTTTTGCCATTACGGTACGTATCCAACGCGTCGCCATTGTGTACCCTGCCCACTTTTGATTCTATCATGGCAAGGACTCAGCCCTAGGTGACATTACAGTATGTACCCAGCCCGTCGCTATCACATCTCTTCCCAGCAATTTATGTCATTATGGTACGTACCTAACCTGTCACCATCGTGTCTCTTGCCCCAGCTTTGGTTCCATCGTGGCAAAGGCTCAGCACTACGTAACATTATAGTATGTACCCAGACCGTCGCCATCGTGTACCTTTTCCGGCTATTTTGGCCGTTATGGTACGTACCCAACCCGTCGCCATCGTGTACTCTGCCCAGCTTTGGTTCAATCATGGCAATGGCTGAGGTGGGTCGTTGCCACCTGCCCACCGCCACTACCTCCACCACTTGGTGCCATTACAGTAGGTGCCTAGCCCTGTCGCCATCATGTATCCTCCCCACTCGAACTTTGGTGCCGTTATAATATATACGGAACCCGTTTTCGAACGCCATCATGTACCCTGCCCAGAACGTGAAGCGCTTACATCGTTTCCTGCAGCAGGGGTAATCGTTGACTCCTATCTTGTACACAGGCAGTCCGACAAAATTCAATTCCATTTGTACCTTTCTGCAACGGCAATGGCATAAGGAAAAGCATCTAGTGCTATCATGACACGTGCCCAACCTGTCGCCATCATGTACCCTTCCTAGCCGCTTTCCATTATGGTACGTACCCAACCCGAAGCCATCGTGTACCCTGCCCAGCTTTCGTTCCATCATGGAAAGGGCTCAGCCCTAGGTGACATTATAGTATGTACCAAGCCCGTCGCCATCACGTACCCTTCCCGGCCATATTTACCATTGTGGTACGTACCCAACCCGTCGCCATCATATAACTTGCCTAGCATCTGATGCCATCATGGCATGTACTCAGCCCTTGGTGACATTATAGTATGTACCCAACACGTCGCCATCATGTACTCTTCCTGGCCATTTTGCCATTATGGTACGTACCCAACCCGTCGCCATTGTGTATTCTGCCCAGCTTTGGTACAATCGTGGCAAGGGCTCGGATCTAGGTGACATTATAATATGTACTAAACCCGTCGCCATCATGTACTCTTCCCGGCTATTTTGCCATCATGGTACGTACTCCTCCCTAGGCGACATTATAGTATGTACTCAGCCAGTCTCCATCATGTACATTTCCCTGTTTTTCTTCTTTTTTTTTGCCAATATGGTACGTACCCAATCCGTCGCCATCGTATATCTTTGATTCCATTATTGCAAGGGCTCAGCCTTAGGTGACATTAAAGTATGTACCCGGCCAGTCTTCGTCATGTAATCTTCTCGGCAATTTTTCCATTATGGAACATACCCAACCCGTCACCATCGTGTACCCTGTCCAGCCGTTTTTTGCCATTACTGTAAGTACCGAACCCGTCGCCATCGTGTACCCTGCTTAGCCTTGGTTTCATCGTGACAAGGGCTCAGCCCTAGGTGACATTATAGCATGTACCCTGCTAGTCTCCATCATGTACTATTCTCGGCAAATTTTGCCATTATGGTACTTACCCAACCCGTCGCCATCGTATATCCTCCCCAGCTTTGGTTCGATTATTTCATGGGCTCAGCTCTAGGTGACATTGTAGTATGTACCCAGCCCGTTGCCATCATGTAACCTTCCCAGCTTTGGTTCCATCATGGAAAGGTCTCAGCCTTAGAGATGTGTAAGATTACTTCCCATTTACTTATGCTACAAGATGACGGCCTCTGATTTAACGACGACGAGTGTACGCAGCTTTGGTTAAACGCAATGATCGATTGTTTTTAAATTCAGTTGGAGCATATCTTGTATAAAGTCCAAATGTATGTTTAACACTTTTTCCTATTTACTTCGGTTTCAAGATGGAGGCTTTTTATTCAACGATAACGAATTTACGCAATTTTAATCAAACGCCTTGGCCGATTTTTTTTTCAATTTGGTACGAAAAAACCCTGCATAAAGCCTGAAAGATATATGTGTAAGATTATCCTCACTCACTTCCGTTTCGAGATTTCGGGCTCTGATGCAAAGTTGAGAGTATAGTAGCTGAACGGCAAAACATATCATAGTTTTGATCTCCTCTTATAGAAAGAGCATAAAATATCCAATGAAGTTGGTTCAGTAAAATGTCTCTTAAATATTACGGTTACCTTAAATATTATATTATAAATAATTTTAATTATATTGAATGTCATTATACCGCACACTAGACCGATTAAGCACAAACATGTTTAATTGAGGCCTTCATAAATGTAAGTGTGAGTGTAAAGTGTAGTGTTGTGAGTTTAAGTGTGTGTTAGACTCGGGTACCTCGAAGGACGTCTAAATCCTCTCAATAGGTGCAGTTAGTCGGCACCCACCCTGCGGGGCTAAGACAGTAAATCAATGAAAATCAGAATGCAGGTAACATAGCTATTTACTGTGATATTTCATTTCAATAAATTTGAAAGCATGCAATCAAAAATCAATAAATAATATCCAGTTTAGTTAAACAGTAAACATTTATTATTAGCATTTTTAAACGTTATGAGCGGAAGTTAAGACCATAATATTTGAAAATTAAATAAAATCGTTTGAAAACATCAAAACAAAGTTTAGTATTTATGTACTTAGGAGAAACACAGCCAAGTTTAATTTTACTGAGTGTTCTTCTGCCACAGTTACTAGTAGGGAACAGAAACTATGCAATACGGTACATACGTTTGAGAAGATTGGATCTAACTTTACACTTTTTATTTTATTCAGCATTAAGTTTTGTTAGTGACGACGACGACGGCGACGGCGATGACAACGACGACGACGACGACGATGACAACGACGACGATGACAACGACGACAATGACAACGACGACGACGACGACGACGAAGATAACGAGGACCACGACGACACGACATTGACAACGGCAACGACGATTACGACAATGACATCGACAACGACGACGACGATGACGACGGCGATGGCGACAACAACGACAACGATGCCGATGACGGCGACGACGACAACAACGGCGACGACGACGATGATGACAACGACGACGACGACGACGACAACGACGATCTATGTAAGCAACAGATATATGGCAACAGCTGAAAGAACATATTGCTTAGAGACGAGGAATACTAAACACATTGAAATCATGGGTTATACAAGGGATCATACTGGTTTTTTTTTTTTATAAAATATTTCCTTACTTATAGGTATTTCAGGGTATGTGTTGGAAGTACACTAACAGATCGCTTCCACTTAGAGAATGGTGTTCCACAGGGAGTGTACTTAGTGTTACTCTGTTTGATGTTGCAATCAATAGCACAACTTCTAATGTACAGTCCCTGTCTGCTATTTGTTGATGATTCTTACCATCTATGTAAGCACCAGATATATGGCAACAGCTGAAAGAACTCTTCATCGGTTAATAAATAGATTACAGTCGTGGACAAAATGGCGTATAGACGTCACTCTTAGTACTACTATCTCCTCACCAGTAGCGACGAAACAGTTAAGTTATGTCTGCCCGATTAAATACGGAGGCCAAGTACAAACGTATTACGACATCTGCACATTGGGCATTCCCTTACGCGCACGATGAAAAAGCATTGGGGTCAGCATAAGATGCTCGCCCCGGCTTAGGAATAAAGACAACACGAGCCGCTTTCCACCCAGAGATACATACCTAGCGGCTATGCTGGACCGGTACAATCTGCATAGAATAACAGCTATATAGGCTCTCCTCCATGCTGCAAAAGTGACGGAAAAATTCCATCAGGACCAGGTGACTTGAATGGGTGAATGGTATTAATTGTCCGTCTCACCTTATGCAAGTCCACAACTTGGTTTGCGATTTTCCAATCTCCCCTACTTGGCCTCCTATATGGAACATCAGACACTCGCTCCCTTCCTACATCTCTGACCACAGAGTCAGGAAAGTGTTCCCTGAGTAAGACTTCCCAGTTAATGAATACTTCCATTAGGACCAACTAGGGCCGCCATATGGTCCAAGGCTAGGACCTTGTGAAGTCGTGCCCCTGAGAAGTACGACTGACCTCCCCATAGAACTTCCTTCACGAGTCCCGTCTCGCTCTTTTTAATGCCTTATTATACAAGCAAAACTAACCACGTCTCAACGAACCGGAAGCGAAACTGTGGGGGATCAGCACAAATTCATCTAGGAGACCACAGGGCTGTCAAACGTCCTTCAGCAGCACAAAGGCGCCGACTGCAGAGAGAAAAGGCAACAGTTATCTCTTCCCCTAAAAAAGGATGAGAGTTATTCAAGTCAACCTCCATCACAGTAAGGCGGCAACTGCTGTCTTACGGCGGATGTTTGAACAGGTGAAGCCGGCCTTACCATGGTTCAAGAACCATGAATGACGGGAGGCAGAATAGCAGGACTGACCATAGGCGGAGGTAAGTTAATATATGATCGTTCAGCCGCAAGGCCTAGGACCTGCATAGTTGTTAGGAACAATATTGAGATACTTGCGTTGTCTTATTTATGTTCCAGGGATTGTACTGCAGTTAGTACAGAGCTACGTGTAGGGGTCTAGGAGCAGAAGGGTTGTCATGACCTCTGCTTACTTCCCACATGAGAAAATGGATAGCTTCCCGCCCATCAGCTTTATAAGGGTGGTGGAGCAGTTGAGGTGCTTGTTGGAGCGGATGTCAACGCACATCACACGGTGTGGGGGAGCAGTAACACCAACTTTAGAAGTGAGCAGTTGCTTTCCTTTATTGTAGCAAATAATCTTTATTTTCTTAATAAAGGTAATACACCTACCTTCGTAACGAAAGCTAGAAGTGAGGTTTTAGATCTTACCCCTGGGGACCAAGGGCGTGCACGCTGCATTGGGAATGTGGCGTGTGTCTAAAGAGCCGTATATGTCGGATCATAGGCATATCGTCATGGGTCTCGGGGTGATAAACAGATCAGCAAACACTTATCGAAATCCTAGGCATACTAGATGGGGGACCTATGAAGAAAAGCTTACGGCCGACCTTAGGGATCTTAGGAGGCAGATAAGTAATTCGAATGAATTAGAGTACGCAGCTGGAAGACTGGCGGAGATAGTTGTGGCCTCCTTTCATGAGAATTGTCCCTTTACGAAGAAGGTTAATGTTAAATGGTGGACCCAGGAACTTTTTGAGCAAAGGGGATAGGTTAGAAGGCTGTTCAATGCGGCTAAACGCTACGGTAAATGGGAGCCCTATAGGCGGGCCCTGACCGTGTATAATAAGGCATTAAAAAAGAGCGAGACGGGACTCGTGAAGGAAGTTCTATGGGGAGGTCAGTCGTACTTCTCAGGGGCACGACTTCACAAGGTCCTAGCCTTGGACCATATGGCGGCCCTAGTTGGTCCTAATGGAAGTATTCATTAACTGGGAAGTCTTACTCAGGAACACTTTCCTGACTCTGTGGTCAGAGATGTAGGAAGGGAGCGAGTGTCTGATGTTCCATATAGGAGGCCAAGTAGGGGAGATTGGAAAATCGCAAACCAAGTTGTGGACTTGCATAAGGTGAGACGGACAATTAATACCATTCACCCATTCAAGTCACCTGGTCCTGATGGAATTTTTCCGTCACTTTTGCAGCATGGAGGAGAGCCTATATAGCTGTTATTCTATGCAGATTGTACCGGTCCAGCATAGCCGCTAGGTATGTATCTCTGGGTGGAAAGCGGCTCGTGTTGTCTTTATTCCTAAGCCGGGGCGAGCATCTTATGCTGACCCCAATGCTTTTTCATCGTGCGCGTAAGGGAATGCCCAATGTGCAGATGTCGTAATACGTTTGTACTTGGCCTCCGTATTTAATCGGGCAGACATAACTTAACTGTTTCGTCGCTACTGGTGAGGAGATAGTAGTACTAAGAGTGACGTCTATACGCCATTTTGTCCACGACTGTAATCTATTTATTAACCGATGAAGAGTTCTTTCAGCTGTTGCCATATATCTGGTGCTTACATAGATGGTAAGAATCATCAACAAATAGCAGACAGGGACTGTACATTAGAAGTTGTGCTATTGATTGCAACATCAAACAGAGTAACACTAAGTACACTCCCTGTGGAACACCATTCTCTAAGTGGAAGCGATCTGTTAGTGTACTTCCAACACATACCCTGAAATACCTATAAGTAAGGAAATATTTTATAAAAAAAAAGCCAGTATGATCCCTTGTATAACCCATGATTTCAATGTGTTTAGTATTCCTCGTCTCTAAGCAATATGTTCTTTCAGCTGTTGCCATATATCTGTTGCTTACATAGATCGTCGTTGTCGTCGTCGTCGTCGTTGTCATCATCGTCGTCGTCGCCGTTGTTGTCGTCGTCGTCGTCATCGGCATCGTTGTCGTTGTTGTCGCCATCGCCGTCGTCATCGTCGTCGTCGTTGTCGATGTCATTGTCGTAATCGTCGTTGCCGTTGTCAATGTCGTGTCGTCGTGGTCCTCGTTATCTTCGTCGTCGTCGTCGTCGTTGTCATTGTCGTCGTTGTCATCGTCGTCGTTGTCATCGTCGTCGTCGTCGTCGTTGTCATCGCCGTCGCCGTCGTCGTCGTCACTAACAAAACTTAATGCTGAATAAAATAAAAAGTGTAAAGTTAGATCCAATCTTCTCAAACGTATGTACCGTATTGCATAGTTTCTGTTCCCTACTAGTAACTGTGGCAGAAGAACACTCAGTAAAATTAAACTTGGCTGTGTTTCTCCTAAGTACATAAATACTAAACTTTGTTTTGATGTTTTCAAACGATTTTATTTAATTTTCAAATATTATGGTCTTAACTTCCGCTCATAACGTTTAAAAATGCTAATAATAAATGTTTACTGTTTAACTAAACTGGATATTATTTATTGATTTTTGATTGCATGCTTTCAAATTTATTGAAATGAAATATCACAGTAAATAGCTATGTTACCTGCATTCTGATTTTCATTGATTTACTGTCTTAGCCCCCAGCAGGGTGGGTGCCGACTAACTGCACCTATTGAGAGGATTTAGACGTCCTTCGAGGTACCCGAGTCTAACACACACTTAAACTCACAACACTACACTTTACACTCACACTTACATTTATGAAGGCCTCAATTAAACATGTTTGTGCTTAATGGGTCTAGTGTGCGGTATAATGACATTCAATATAATTAAAATTATTTATAATATAATATTTAAGGTAACCGTAATATTTAAGAGACATTTTACTGAACCAACTTCATTGGATATTTTATGCTCTTTCTATAAGAGGAGGTCAAAACTATGATATGTTTTGCCGTTCAGCTACTATACTCTCAACTTTGCATCAGAGCCCGAAATCTCGAAACGGAAGTGAGTGAGGATAATCTTACACATATATCTTTCAGGCTTTATGCAGGGTTTTTTCGTACCAAATTGAAAAAAATCGGCCAAGGCGTTTGATTAAAATTGCGTAAATTCGTTATCGTTGAATAAAAAGCCTCCATCTTGAAACCGAAGTAAATAGGAAAAAGTGTTAAACATACATTTGGACTTTATACAAGATATGCTCCAACTGAATTTAAAAACAATCGATCATTGCGTTTAACCAAAGCTGCGTACACTCGTCGTCGTTAAATCAGAGGCCGTCATCTTGTAGCATAAGTAAATGGGAAGTAATCTTACACATCTCTAAGGCTGAGACCTTGCCATGATGGAACCAAAGCTGGGAAGGTTACATGATGGCAACGGGCTGGGTACATACTACAATGTCACCTAGAGCTGAGCCCATGAAATAATCGAACCAAAGCTGGGGAGGATATACGATGGCGACGGGTTGGGTAAGTACCATAATGGCAAAATTTGCCGAGAATAGTACATGATGGAGACTAGCAGGGTACATGCTATAATGTCACCTAGGGCTGAGCCCTTGTCACGATGAAACCAAGGCTAAGCAGGGTACACGATGGCGACGGGTTCGGTACTTACAGTAATGGCAAAAACGGCTGGACAGGGTACACGATGGTGACGGGTTGGGTACGTTCCATAATGGAAAAATTGCCGAGAAGATTACATGACGAAGACTGGCCGGGTACATACTTTAATGTCACCTAAGGCTGAGCCCTTGCAATAATGGAATCAAAGATATACGATGGCGACGGATTGGGTACGTACCATATTGGCAAAAAAAAAAGAAAAAAACAGGAAATGTACATGATGGAGACTGGCTGAGTACATACTATAATGTCGCCTAGGAGGAGTACGTACCATGATGGCAAAATAGCCGGGAAGAGTACATGATGGCGACGGGTTTAGTACATATTATAATGTCACCTAGATCCGAGCCCTTGCCACGATTGTACCAAAGCTGGGCAGAATACACGATGGCGACGGGTTGGGTACGTACCATAATGGCAAAATGGCCAGGAAGAGTACATGATGGCGACGTGTTGGGTACATACTATAATGTCACCAAGGGCTGAGTACATGCCATGATGGCATCAGATGCTAGGCAAGTTATATGATGGCGACGGGTTGGGTACGTACCACAATGGTAAATATGGCCGGGAAGGTACGTGATGGCGACGGGCTTGGTACATACTATAATGTCACCTAGGGCTGAGCCCTTTCCATGATGGAACGAAAGCTGGGCAGGGTACACGATGGCTTCGGGTTGGGTACGTACCATAATGGAAAGCGGCTAGGAAGGGTACATGATGGCGACAGGCTGGGCACGTGTCATGATAGCACTAGATGCTTTTCCTTATGCCATTGCCGTTGCAGAAAGGTACAAATGGAATTGAATTTTGTCGGACTGCCTGTGTACAAGATAGGAGTCAACGATTACCCCTGCTGCAGGAAACGATGTAAGCGCTTCACGTTCTGGGCAGGGTACATGATGGCGTTCGAAAACGGGTTCCGTATATATTATAACGGCACCAAAGTTCGAGTGGGGAGGATACATGATGGCGACAGGGCTAGGCACCTACTGTAATGGCACCAAGTGGTGGAGGTAGTGGCGGTGGGCAGGTGGCAACGACCCACCTCAGCCATTGCCATGATTGAACCAAAGCTGGGCAGAGTACACGATGGCGACGGGTTGGGTACGTACCATAACGGCCAAAATAGCCGGAAAAGGTACACGATGGCGACGGTCTGGGTACATACTATAATGTTACGTAGTGCTGAGCCTTTGCCACGATGGAACCAAAGCTGGGCAAGAGACACGATGGTGACAGGTTAGGTACGTACCATAATGACATAAATTGCTGGGAAGAGATGTGATAGCGACGGGCTGGGTACATACTGTAATGTCACCTAGGGCTGAGTCCTTGCCATGATAGAATCAAAAGTGGGCAGGGTACACAATGGCGACGCGTTGGATACGTACCGTAATGGCAAAAATGGTTGGGAAGAGTTCATGATGGAGACGGGTTGGGTACGTATTATAATGGCAAAAATGGCTGCGAGAGGTATGATGATGACGAAGCGTTGGGTACATACTATAATGTCACCTGAGGCTGAGCCCTTGCCGTGATTGAAACAAAACTGATCAGGGTATACGATAGCGAATGGGTAGGGTACGTACCATAATGACAAAATTGCTAAGAAGGGTACATGATAGCGATGGGCTGGGTACATACTATAATGTCACCTAGAGCTGAGTCCTTGCCATGATAGAACCAAAGCTGGGCAGGGTACACGATGGCAACGGGTTGGGTACATACAATAATAGCAAAAATGGCTGGGAAGAGTACACGATGGCGACGGATTAGGTACGTATCATAATGGCAAAAATGGCTAGGAAAGGTAATATGATGGCGAAGGGCTGGGTACATACTTTAATGTCACCTAGGGCTGAACCCTTGTAATAATGGAACCAAATCTGGGCAGGATATATGATGGCAACGGGTTGGGTACGTACCATAAAGGCAAAAATGGCTGGTAAGAGTATATGATGGCGACGGGCTGGGTACATACCATAATGTCACCTAGGGCTGAGCTCTTGCTATGATGTAACCAAAGCTGGGCAGGATATACGATGTCGACGGATTGGGTACGTACCATAATGGCAAAACAAAGCTGGGAAATGTATGATGATGGCGAAGGTCTGGGTACATACTATAATGTCGCCTAGGGCGGAGTACGTACTATAATGGCACCAGATGCTATGTACACGATGGCGACGGGTTGGGTACTTACCATATTGGCAAAAATAGCCGAGAAGATTACATGATGGCGACGGGCTGAGTACATACTATAATGTCACCTAGGGCGAGGCCCTTGCCACGATTGTACCAAAGCTGGGCAGGATACACGTTGGTGACGGGTTGGGTACGTACCATATTGGCAAAAATGGCTGGAAAGAGTACATGATGGAGACGGTTTGGGTAAGTATCATAAATTCAAAAATGGCTGAAAAGGTATGATGATGGCGAAGGACTGGGTACATACTATAATGTCATCTAGGGCCGAGTCCTTGCTATGATTGAACTAAAACTGATCAGGGTACACGATAGCGACGGGTTGAGTACGTACTATAATGGAAATTGCTGAGAGGAGTACATGATTACGACGGGGTGGGTAGATACTATAATGTCACCTAGGGCTGAGTAATTTCTATATTTTACCAAAGCTGGGCAGGATACTCGTTGGTAACGGGTTGGGTACGTACCATATTGGCAAAATGGCTGGAAAGAGTACATGATGGAGACGGTTTGGATACGTATCATAAATTCAAAAATGGTTGAAAAGGTATGATGATGGCGAAGGGCTGGGTACATACTATAGTGTCATCTAAGGCCGAGTCCTTGCTATGATTGAACCAAAACTGATCAGGGTACACGATAGCGATGGGTTGAGTACGTACCATAATGGAAAATTGCTGAGAGGAGTACATGATTACGACGGGGTGGGTAAATACTATAATGTCACCTAGGGCTGAGCAATTTCTATGATATAACAAAAGCTGGGCACGGTACACGATGGCGACGTGTTGGTTACGTAACGTAATAGCAAAAATGGCCGGGAAGGGTACATGATGGCGACGGGCTGGGTACGTATTATAATGTCACAAAGGGCTGAGCCCTTGCAATGATGGAACAAAAGCTGGGCACGGTACACGATGGCGAATGGTTGTGTACGTACCATAAGAGCAAAATGGCTTTGAAGGTACATGATGGCGACTGGCTGGGTACATACTGTAATGTCACCTAGGGGTGAGTACGTACCGTGATGGCACCAGATGCTAGGCAAGGTACATGATGTCGACGGGCTGAATACGTACCATAATGGCAAAAATGGTTTGGAAGGGTACATGATGGCGACGTGTTGGGTACATACTACAATTTCACGTAGGGCTGAGTACGTACTACGATGGGACTAAAGTTGGGCAGGGTACACGATGGCGACGAGTTGAGTACGTACCATAATGGTGAAAATGGCCTACAAGGATACGTGATGGCGACGGGCTGGGTACGTACTATAATGTTACCTAGTGCTGAGCCTTTGCCACGATGGAACCAAAGCTGGGCAAGGTACACGATGGTGACGGGTTAGGTACGTACCATAATGGCAAAAATGGCCGAGAAGATTACATGATGGCGACGGGCTGGGTACGTACTATAATTTTACCTAGGGCTGAGCCTTTGCAACGATGGAACCAAAGCTGGGCAGGGTACATGAAGGCGATGGGTTGGGTACGTACTATAATGACAATAGTAGCTGTTAAAAGTACGTAATGGCGACGGGGCTGGGTTCATACTATAATGTCACCTACGGCTGAGTATGTACCGTGATGGCACCAGATGATAGGCAAGGTACATGATGGCGACTGGCTGAATACGTACCATAATGACAAAAATGGTTTGGAAGTGTACATGATGGCGACAGGCTGGGTATATACTATAATTTTACTTAGGGCTGAGTACGTACTATAATGGACTAAAGTTGAGCAGGGTACACGATTGCGACGAGTTGGGTACGTACCATAATGGTAAAATGGCCGGGAAGAGTACATGATGGCGACGGTCTGGGTACATACTATAATGTCACCTAGGGCTGAGTACGTAACATGATGGCATCAAAGCTGGGCAGGGTACACGATGGCAACAGATTGGGTACGTACCATGATTTCGGAAATGGCCGTGCATGGTACCTAATGACAACGGGCAGGGCACGTAACACCAAAGGATTGACATGGTACACTATGGCGCTAGAGACAGAGGCTAGACAGCGAACATGCTGGCGACGGGTTGGGTACGTACCATAATAGCTGAAATTATCATACATCATAAACTATCCATGAGTCAGAGTGAAAGAGAGATTGGTCACAGATAGTCTTACTATATATGTTTATATAACACACTATCCGTCGACCCGAGTCCTATGAACAACCAGGGCTAGGCACGTAACACGATGGCGACAGCGGGCTGGGCACTGCCAAAATTACATATATCATACACTATCCACGAGCGAGAGAGATCATAGTTTGACGTAAATTATATGTTTATATAACACACTATCAGCCGGCCCCGGTCCTGGGCTAGGCACGTAACATGATGGCGGCGGCGGCGGCTAGAGCGCGCGCGCGCGCGAGAGAGAGAGAGAGGCGGTCATAGATTGACGTACTTTAATTGTTTATATAACGTACTATCCGCCTGCTCGGGGTGGGCTAGGCACGTAATACGATGGCGATAGCCGGATAGGCACTACCATACACAATCTACGAGGGAGAGAGAGGCAGTCATAGATAGACTTACTTTATATGTTTATATAACACACTATCCACAGGCCCTAGTCCTGGGCTAGGCATGTAACACGATGGCGACAACCGGCAAGGCACCTACATATATCATACATCATCCACGAGGGAGAGAGAGAGAGAGAGAGAGAGAGGCGGTCATAGATAGACTTACTTTATATGTTTATATAACACACTATCCACAGGCCCTAGTCCTGGGCTAGGCACGTAACACGATGGCTACAGCCGGCTAGGCACCTACATATATCATACACCATCCACGAGGGAGAGAGAGAGGCGGTCATAGATAGACTTACTTTATATGTTTATATAATACACTATCCGCCGGTCCTCGGGGTGGGCTGGGCACGTAACACGATGGCGGTGGGCACGCAGCGACGACGTCAGCAACGACGTACCGGGCGAGTACCGTGACAACGGGCCAAATTCGCTTCCATCACGTCGGCAGCTGATTGGGAAGGGTACATGATGGCTACGGGCTGGGTACTTACTATAATATCACCTAGGGCTGAGTACGTACCATAATGGCAAAAATGGCTGGGAAGGGTACATAATGGCGACGGGCTGGGTACGTACCATGATGACGGAAATGACCAAGCATGATACGTAATGGCAACGGGCAGGGCACGTACCATGATGGCACCAGATGCTAAGCATGGTACATGATGGCGACAGGTTGGGAACGTACCACGATGGCGGCGGCGACGGTTAGAGAGAGAGAGAGAGAGAGAGAGAGAGAGAGAGGTCATAGATAGACTTACTTTATATGTTTATATAACACACTATCCACAGACCCAGGGCATGTAACACGATGGCTGATGAGGTTAGAGAGCGAGAGAGAGAGAGAGAGAGAGAGAGTCATAGATAGACTTACTTTATATGTTTATATAACGCACTATCCACAGGCCCCGGGCACGTAACACGATGGCGGCAGAGGCGGCCATAGAATGAAGTACTTTATATGTTTATATAACGCACTACCCACAGGCCCCCGTGCACGTAACACGATGGCGGCAGCGGCGACCATAGAATGAAGTACTTTATATTTTATATGTTTATATAACGCACTATCCACAGGCCCCCGGGCACGTAACACGATGGCGGCAGCGGCGGCCATAGAATGAAGTACTTTATATGTTTATATAACGCACTACCCACAGGCCCCCGTGCACGTAACACGATGGCGGCAGCGGCGACCATAGAATGAAGTACTTTATATGTTTATATAACGCACTATCCACAGGCCCCCGGGCACGTAACACGATGGCGGCAGCGGCGGCCATAGAATGAAGTACTTTATATGTTTATATAACGCACTATCCACAGGCCCCCGGGCACGTAACACGATGGCGGCTGCGGCGGCTAGAGAGAGAGAGAGAGAGAGAGAGAGAGAGATCATATAATGAAGTACTTTATATGTTTATATAACACACTATCCACAGGCCTTAGTTCAGGGTTAGGCACGTACCACGATGGCGATTCGATCGGGCAAACCGGACCGGAATCGTTACGTTTCATATATCTCGATTCGCACTAATTTCCCAGATGTTCCCGTGGTACAGTGGTTATAGCGTGCGCCTCACACGCGCAACGTCCCCGGTTCGAGTCCCGCCAGAAACGCTCAACTTTTTTTCGAGTATACATTTATTTATTCAATTAATTAATAACACACACCGACGTCACAACTTTATATGTTTATATAACACACTATCCACAGGCCCGGGGTCTGGGTACGTAACACGATGGCGGCGGGCATATATATATATATATATCGTGTACAAACTAATTATACACACCATCGCACAGTCGGCGACCGCCGCCGAACAGAAAATGTAAAGCAATGCGCATGCGCAACAGCCGACCGCGCGACGTAGGGGGTACGACGTCGTAGGGGGTATGACGACAGCATCAAGTCAGAGGGGGTATGACCTCACGATTACCTCACACCACAACACGTCATCCAACAGAAACGCAAACATATACACGTCATCCTACCACATGGAGGGGACTAAGGGGAAACACTTTTAACATTGAAACATACGGAGGGGAACCCATGACTTTGTGGTGGGGGTGGGCTATACTACCGCCCCCCTCCATGGAAAATCCTAGCGTGTTATGTGTGGTCTGAGCAACTGTTTGCAGACGATGTTGGGAGATAGTGCCTCGGCCGTTGACCGGGTTCTAGACTTCCTTCATCGTTTGAATGTTTTAAATAAAATTTAATATATATAGTTGTTATTTCTTGTGTTATATTATTTATTTATTTTATCTAAAAACTTTATTTCTGTTATGTTTATGCATAGTTTTACGAATTGTTATTAAATTTTATTCATTATTTATTGTTATTTAGTTCTTAAGTGTAATATATCTATAGCTGTTATCTAAATTTTTAATTTATTTTTACTGTTATAGTTTGTTGTTGTTGTTTTGTTGTTTTTGTTGCTTTTTTCTTAAGTAAAATTTTGTTTAATTTTTTTTTTTATATATATATACTCTCATTTTTCGTGACGGCGATGATAACCTGAACGGTTTTTCGCCGGGAAAAAAAAAAAAAAAAAAAAAATCAAAAGAGTACTCCATAACCTAACTGACACGGTTGTTGGGCCTAATACTGTTATGCATGGAAAAAACTTTATATTTTTTTTAAAGAGTACTCCATAACTTAACTAACACGGTGATGCGTGAAAAAACCTTTATATTTTTTTAAAGAGTACTACATATCCTGACACGGTTGTTGGACCTATCACGGTGATGAGTCAAAAAACCTTTATATTTTTTTTTTAAATACTAGGATACATATCCTGACACGGTTGTTAGGCCTAACATAGTAATGCGTGAAAAATCTTTATATTTTTTTACAGAATACTTCATTAGCAAACTAATATGGTTGTTAGGCCTAACACGATGAAGCATTAAAAAACCTTTATTTATTTTTTTAAAAAGAGTACTCCAAACCTAACTGACACGGTTGTTGGGTTAAACGGTGATGCAGGAAAAAAACCTTAATTTTTTTTAAAGAGTACTCCAAAACTTAACTAACACGGTTGTTAGTCCTAACACGGTAATGCATGATCTTTAATGTATATTATGATTGCGGGCAAAGCCGTGACGGGTAACAGCTAATCATATTATATTTCTGAAAGTTTGTTTTTGATTATTTGTTTGTTATTCAAATACACTTTAACTACTGGACCAAATGAGATTACATTTGGTGTGAACACGTTTTAGGTATCTGAGATAAACACAATACTATTCCAGTTTAATTATATAATAATGACTTTTTAATAATACAGTATTTTATTAAAATATGACATGATCCTGTTTTAGAGTATCGAGTAGCAAAAATTTATATGTCTTGGCCGAAAACCATAAATCGTATAATATTGTATATAGCAATATATTAAAATGAAATGACCTATTCTGATTTTGAAAATCGACTATAAATTTTATTGCTTACATTATAATTGCAGGCAAAGCCGCAACGGGTAACAGCTAGTATATATATATACATATATACATATATATATATATATATATATATATATATATATATATATATATATATATAGAATGAACGCTTATATAATGTCTGGGAATTTAACATTACCGATCCAATAACACATTTTTCAATGAAAATTTGCTTATTCACAAACTCATAATTGTATCACAAGAACGACAATGCCTCAGAAGTTGAAATTTCGCATGTTGGTTTTTATGGTGTGGTATGAATAGAAATGAATCTTAAATACATACAAATATACCCGTTTTTTACTTCGGTATTTTTCAGAGAATAATTTGAATTCATACTTTTTGGTTTCAGTTTACTACAATAAGTTTGTACGTTTGAGAAAGAAGCTTTAGTTTTTTGAAATGAAAACTTCTTTAGCGACGTTGTGCACTTTTTTTGGATGGTAAAAAAACAATTGAACTTGTGTCAGATTTTATAGCGACACCGTCACCGCTACCATGAGTTATATAATGTATATATATATATATATATATATATATATATATATATATATAGTGTAGGACGACATTTAAATAGATTCGAATCGAAATTGTTCGTTTCTTACTTTAGCTACCATAAACCTATTGTACAGTTTTAGTAATTGGCGATGATGCTGCTGGCAGTGATGATGGTGAAATTATGGATGAAAGTTGATTTTTCTGAAGTGTAAACTTTTTATATAAAATAATTGTAATAATTGTGTACAATAGCGCAACAAATGAATATTGTATTTTACCATATAAACGACAGTATAAATAAATACAGTACTGATAAATAAAACAATTCGTGGGAAATTATTCCCTAAACATTCAAAAATGCACAACGTTATTATCAAGTTTTCACTTCTGTCGGCACTCCCGGAGTAGAGCCCGCAGTTTTTTTTTTTAAACAAATTTATTTTTAATGCAATAATTTCAAGCGAAATATTTAAATTATTTGATTATGCCTTAACAGTTTTACTTGTTGGTCTACATTTACAGAACCCATTCCTCTTGTTTGTATGTTTTACTGTACTTATGAACACTCTAAAATAACACAAACAACTGATTAAAAATCATTGTCATAATGGAAGTTTGAAAAGCTTAGACGTAGTTAAATTTGAAATTCTTGACCTTCATTCGAAATATTGTTAGGTTAGGTTAGAAATAATAGTATGAAAAAATACCGTTTTTGTTGTATTAGAAATAATATATTTTTACTGATTAAAAATAAACTGTAATAAATTATTTATTGCATACTATTACCAACTAATGAAAATCTGAAATTAATACTTTTAACCCGTGAAGAGGAATGTTGGGCGCTTATATGCAATTAGCTTTGTTATAATTGTTTTATAGTTGAAGTGGCGTGTCAACAGTCAATTCAGTTGTTATTGAATTCGGACAGTATTTTTATTTTATTTGAACAAATATAAATTTTGATCTGAAACTGTTTGTATATAAAGCTATGGTGAACAATTATACCACTTGCAATTAGCTTATATAAATTTAGTCTTGTAAAACAAATGTATACAAATTTACGAAAACGTTGTTGTCGGAATAGAATAAATTGTTTTTACTAGCTACAAAGGAATTAGCTAAACCATCAACTGAATAATTTTAAAAACAGCGGCATTCATCTTGAAAGAGATCCCTATGCGAGTGATTCACAACTCATACACATTGTTCAGCCATTGGTGCCAATCCTGTACCTGCTGTACACAATTGATTTACCAACTTTTGTACAAAGTATTGTCGCTAATTTTTCTGACGACACAGCTATTTTAGCTGTTAGTGAAAATAACATTGAGTCCACCAGAAAATTTCAAACAGCTATAGACGATATTCAAAATTGGACTAAGAAGTGGAGAATGAGGCCAAGTCTGTGCATGTTGATTTCACCAATAGACATATCGAGCACAGACCTGTCTTTATTAATCATCACGTGGTCCCATACGGGAATACAGCTAAATATCTTTGCATTACATTAGATGCCAAACTTATGTGGAAGCCACATGTGAAGAAAAAACTAGAGGAGTTAAAACTAAAATTCAGACAAATGTATTGGTTATTGGGGTCGTTGTTTTTCCCTAACAGTGCACAACAAGCTGTTGCTGTATCAACAAGTCCTTAAACCAGTATGGACGGCATTCAACTTTGAGGTTGTGCCAGTCAAAGTAACAGAAATTTTATTCAAAGATTTTAAAATAGGGTGCTCCTTAGTACATCCGGTGACAACTTGCATAAAGACCTAGCAGTTACAACTATCGATAGTGAAGTTAGAAAATTTGCCCAAAGTCACAAACAAAGCACATTGATGTCGAGGCCCTTCAGCTACTCAACAACGACGGCACGGTTAGAAGATTGAAAAGAGTAAAACCATTTGAACTGTGTAGTTTTTAGGTCTCACTATTTAAGAGACTATTAGTTCTAAACTAGGTTACTGTCAGTAGATGGAACTTAGTATAACTTTTATGTATTAATTTAGGTTCAAAACAAACAGCTTGTTGGTGTTGTACAAGATTGCTATAAAAAAACCTTGTTCAGCCGGCACCTTGCTGATTAAACTATACTGGTTAAAACGTTATTTTTGTGTAGAATAACTATATTGCTAATATGCAAAACTATAATTATCTTGAACACGATCACCAACAAAGTTCTTGAAAATAACTCCGAAGTGATTCCTCTTCGATAACACGTTACGTTTCAAATCGTTGGCTGTACACTTGTTCCTTCATGTATTCCCATAAGGAAAAGTCACACACAGTTAAATAAGGAGATCTGGGTGACCATTCTAAAAAAGTTACTTCCACGACCAATATAACGCTCTTGAAGGTTGTCACTGTGTTTGCATAGTGCGGTGCATTGTGATGGAAAATTGCCTGCCCCATTTCAGGTACCGAAAAATGGGGCAATACATGTGCATTTAAAATTTGTTCCTACTTCCAGTCGTGGCAAAGACAACACTTCATTAGCTTTTTCAGCGGTCCATACAGTAATACCTTTCGACTTAACATTTTTTTGTTCAAGAACTTAAAGGTTTGTGGTATTGTAATAATTACAATTATGCCCATTAACTACACCATTGCTGTAGAAAGTGAACTCGTCTGATAAAACAATACACAAATGCCAATAAGGATTGTGCTCGTGAAACTCTGTGATGCGGGAACAGAATTCCACTCTTCTGTCAGGATCATCTTCAAGTAGACTATAGGTGGTTTCTGAAAAATTTAGTTTTATTTCTCTTAGAAATTCTCTGTACTGAAGATTTGGGAACTCCAGTTTCAAGTTCTACCTTTCTAAGTGATTCGGGTTTACCTGGTGAGCGGAGTATTGAAGTGCATGCCAGTTCTTCTTTTTCTGATTTGGAGTTCTAGAGTACTTTTTCACTACACTTCCAGTTTTCAACAACAAATTCCTCCTTTTCATTATTGATCTTTGGGTTGCAGGTTCGACTCTCGGAAAGGCTAGCTGAAATCTTCTGATTCCGCAATATTATCAAAAGGTTCACGTATTTCCAAAAGAAAGTCTTGCGTGGTATAGTCAATGCCCCGTGGTATATTCGTAACAATGATTTACATCGGGACTTGAACATCAGGCTTGTCACAGAGGAAGTTAAAAAATGTGCAACTAGTCGTAATCTGCGGCTTCTTACGCATGCAAATTGTGAGATGGAGGCAATACTTGTAATGGCCGGCAACGTTTGCCGCCTCAAGAGGACTAAACCTCATGAACTGCTCCACTGATGTGAAGGAAGTTATTAATGTAATAGCTATCCTACAAATGTGATTTTGTTGTAGATGTAAACCATTAGTCGATCTTGTAAAGATTGGTTATGAGTATTAAAAAAATAAAAAAAAAGGTTCACGCATAAAACCTTGCTTTTTGCTAAATTGTAAAAACCATTCTGTAAATAACTATTCCCGTAAAATGGCACCAAAAATATTAGGTTATATTTTTGTTCTATTAGAAAAGTAATTTAACAGCTGTTAAAGAATTAACAGCTGTTCAACAATGTGATTTAATACTGCAGTACAGTGAGATTTTTAAGAGTGACAGAATTTATTATTTTTGCAGCCACTTTGTTTCTACAAACATCAGCCACTGGCGATTCTCACATACTATTTCTGGTACCTTCTTTAAAAAGTATGTATAGTTTCAAAATAATCGATGGAGGAATGAGAAAATAATGGAGGAGTAAATACGACTTGCA
Organism: Callitettix versicolor; assembly: GCA_022606455.1. Classification (NCBI taxonomy): domain Eukaryota; kingdom Metazoa; phylum Arthropoda; class Insecta; order Hemiptera; family Cercopidae; genus Callitettix; species Callitettix versicolor. Next base: position 8,089,828 of record CM040184.1, read on the forward strand.
GGAACAAATATATTATACATAGCTACTCTGAATTGGTTGCTAAATAAATTAACACAAATTGATGTATAACTACAAAATTTGTGCCCTTTATTTTTCATCATCACTAAAATAAAATTCAGAGTTAACAAAAAAGATACATAATTGTCCAGCACTTTAATTTAGAAACATTTTGATGGCAGCAATTGCATACTATTTTCTGGTTAATGTACCAACTTCGTACACGGTTTTGAATTTTAAAGTTTTTCCTGAGCTTTCTCGTAGTGTGTGCCACTACCCAGACTGATTCATTAGAAAAATTATTATTACGTACATAAATGATTGAAACCATATTAACTGGCTGATGAATAATTGTATGTCAGGATGACCTGTATAGAACTCTTTTTTAAAGTAATAATTAAAGGCCTCACACGATGTAATACGTGTAATCTTGTAATACGATGCCCACATGTTTGGCGGAAATAAGATACCATCTTCGATGTACGAGGAGTGTTCAGAAAGTAACGAGAATTTTTAAATTTCGCAGGCTTGGAGAGTCCGATTGTCAAACATTTTTTTTGTTATGTTGGTATACATGACCTTGAAGTATGATAAAACTTTCAGCTGTTTTCATTGTTGACTTTGTCTGTGACAGCCTATAAGGTTAGACGTGTTTTTATGAGCTCGGCGATTTTCGTTTGTTAAAAGAAATGGATCAAAGAATTTGTATCAAATTTTGCGTAAAAAATGGAATAAAGTGTAACAAAGTGTGTGAAATATTAACAAAGGCCTGTGGTGAGTCTGCTATGAGTAAAGCAAGAGTTTACGAGTGGTATAAGCGTTTCCAAAAAGGCCGTGAAGACTTTGAAGATGACGAACGCCCTGGACGCCCCAGCACATCAACAACCGATGAAAACGTGGAAAAAGTTAAAGAAATGGTATGAACAATCGCCGAATCACAATTAGAGAGGTCGCTGATGATGTTGGCATATCGATTGGATCATGTCATGACATTGTTTCTAGTGTTTCGTATACGAAACGCGTGGCGGAAAAATTCGTTCCAAAATTGTTGAATTTTGAACAAAAACAGCGGCGAATGGAAGTCGCTCAGAAGTCATTAAAGGAAGTTAACAACGATGCAGAATTACTGAAACGTATTACAAGTGACGAAACATGGGTTTACGGATATGACGTCGAAACTAAGGCTCAACCATCCCAGTGGAGGCTCAATCGGTTTGGCTCGCCAAGACCGAAAAAGGCTCGACAAGTGTGTCGAACGTGAAGGTTATTCTAACTGTGTTCTTTGATATTAACGGCATAGTGCATCATGAATTCCTGCCACCAGGTGAAGCGGTCAATAAGGAGTACTACCTACAAGTTCAACGCCGTTCGCGTGAAGCAATCCGAAAAAAAAACGCCCGGATTTGTGGAAAAACAATTCATGGCTTTTGCACCACGATAATGCACCACTCACACTTCATTGCTTGTTCGTGAATTTTTGGCCAAAAACAATACTGTAACAATGCTCCAGCCTCCATATTCGCCAAACATGGCTCCGTGTGACTTTTTCCTATTTCCAAAAAATAAAAAGAACTTTAAATAGTCGTCGTTTTACAGCCGTAGATGAAATTAAAAGCGCATCGCTGAAAGAACTAAAGGCTATCTCAAAGATCGAGTTTGAGAAGTGTTTCGAGGATTGGAAGAAGCGCTGGCACAAGTGCAGAATCTCCAATGGGGACTATTTTGAAGGCGACAACATCAATGTAGAAGAATAAATAAATATTTTGTTCAAAAAATTAAAATTCTCGTTACTTTCTGAACACACCTCGTAGTTCTTCACCAGATAGTCAAAAAATAACATAATTTTTGGATTGCTAGGCAGTTCGGACATGAATCTTTCCGCGAAAGAAATACCAATATCTTCTGGCAGGATAAGGAAAATTGATAACGAAAATCAAAAGTGTTTCAAGGTGCACGCCACATTATTTAGTACAGAACTATGAATTATTATTTTATTAATTTGTTTATAAAAATATGATTTAAATATAATTGTTAGAAACATGTTTCACGTATCCTTATCTGTGATGTTGCAAAGAACAGATATACAGCTTGTAGAGGGCAATAAATTAAATATATTATTAAAATGTTTGTTGACCTATTAATTAAATTAATTTTAAACAACTACGTTTTATTATAATTTAGCTAAAACTTTCAGAAATGCACAACCAATACTAATTGTTGCCATAGATACGCTCACCAACTCTGTGTGAGATGAAACCGACAGTCACATTTGTTAGCCAAAGACCGGCCACTCCTAACTGTGCTGTGTGAACCAATTTTAAAATCCATAAGAATTTCTACTAGTGTTCCATCGGCCATAATCGTCTTTATTTTTTCAAAAAGAATTGTGTAGGTCCTCCCTTTTTTATCAGGCAAAAGGCAGACCAATAATGGCACATAGTGTTTGTTCTATGCAATGAAAACTGTGTAAAATTGCTTAAAATATTTACAGCATTATTCAAGTTTACTATACATTAGTGTTTTTTCTTTAAAGTAATAATTTTTTTTTGGCAAGCAAAAATTACAATTGTATTTGTATGGGCATTTTCCAGAATAAATGTCTCTTGTTTTTAGGTTTTTATTGGTACTTTGTCAAACACAAATCGAGTCTAATGATTTTTAGTAACGGAGGTAAATGTAATTTTTTTTAATATCACATATTTTTCGTATACACTGAACGTCACTTTAACTGTACTTGGAACAACTAGCAGCTATTTTATGTTTCATTGGTTCTTGACTGATTTACTAAATAAACCTTTTTGAACCTTCTTTTTGCAGCTATTAAAAATTATGCACCTAGAATGTTTTTTATGTCGGCAAAGTAGTTGTTTCCAAATTATTATGGTTCTGAACTTCGGTATTACCACCAGTAATATAAATAGTAAAAATAGATTAATATTTTGTGCCTAGCATTAGACAACGTAGCCAATGTAGAGCAGGCTCTAGATTGGTATTGATTGTAAAGTAGGGCGATTAAAGATTTGTATTTTAAGAAAAATTATAAGATTGAAATAATGAAAGAATAAAAGTAAATTTGAACTATTATTTGAACTGTTATTAGTAAAAGAACAATTATTTGAATAGTTAGCAAATTAAAATAAAAATTAATTTCTGTCAATTTTTTTTAATAATGGAAATTTTGACCCATTAGTAACAATAATCAGCAACTCAATTTAGAAAAACCAAAATATAGAACTTTCTATCTCAGTATTACGAGATAACGTAACTAATTTATAATGACTATGATATTTTCAAGCTCAAATATTCCAAAATGTAGGTACATTTTTTGTCTATTACGTTAAGACATTCTTTTCAAGTGTCAAAGAACTGATTTAATTTGTTTATAACAATAATTTCCTTTCTTGAATGGGAAAATATAAGATTCGATGCCTAAAATATCTTAAAAACTAAAATTGTTACGGACTCACAACTCATGAATCAAACACTGTAATAAAATGCTGGAAATTTCAGAGCTATAATTAATTCGTGTGCATCTTATTTCTCTCAAAACTAAATTTTACGAAAAACTTTATAGCTTTTTTGTTAAACAAAAACAATTGAAATTTGTAAACAAATATAAAAACACAAGAGAGTAATTTTACACCAACACTATACTCCCTATATATTAGGCCTATATTAACACTTATATAAAAATATTTTGTATTCAGATAAATCTGATTATTTCATCTCTCGTGGAAAGATTTTGAAATATAGATAAGAATTTAATGAATATTTTTATTTGGACAGATACTGAACTAAAATTAAAATTTACATATTGCGTTCAAAATTTGTGCGGACTTTCCACAGATAGCCGAGACCCACTAGTGCCAAATTTGTGCGGACTTTCCACAGATAGCCGAGACCCAATAGTGCCAAATTTGTGCGGACTTTCCACAGATAGCCGAGACCCACTAGTGCCAAATTTGTGCGGACTTTCCACAGATAGCCGAGACCCACTAGTGCCAAATTTGTGCGGACTTTCACACATAGCCGAGACCCACTAGTGCCAAATTTGTGCGGACTTTCCACAGATAGCCGAGACCCAATAGTGCCAAATTTGTGCGGACTTTCCACAGATAGCCGAGACCCACTAGTGCCAAATTTGTGCGGACTTTCCACAGATAGCAGAGACCCACTAGTGCCAAATTTGTGCGGACTTTCCACAGATAGCCGAGACCCACTAGTGCCAAATTTGTGCGGACTTTCCACAGATAGCCGAGACCCACTAGTGCCAAATTTGTGCGGACTTTCCACAGATAGCCGAGACCCACTAGTGCCAAATTTGTGCGGACTTTCCACAGATAGCCGAGACCCACTAGTGCCAAATTTGTGCGGACTTTCCACAGATAGCCGAGACCCACTAGTGCCAAATTATGCGGACTTTCCACAGATAGCCGAGACCCACTAGTGCCAAATTTGTGCGGACTTTCCACAGATAGCCGAGACCCACTAGTACCAAATTTGTGCGGACTTTCCACAGATAGCCGAGACCCACTAGTACCAAATTTGTGCGGACTTTCCACAGATAGCCGAGACCCACTAGTACCAAATTTGTGCGGACTTTCCACAGATAGCCGAGACCCACTAGTGCCAAATTTGTGCGGACTTTCCACAGATAGCCGAGACCCACTAGTGCCAAATTTGTGCGGACTTTCCACAGATAGCCGAGACCCACTAGTGCCAAATTTGTGCGTACTTTCCACAGATAGCCGAGACCCACTAGTGTCAAATTTGTGCGGACTTTCCACAGATAGCCGAGACCCACTAGTACCAAATTTGTGCGGACTTTCCACAGATAGCCGAGACCCACTAGTGCCAAATTTGTGTGGACTTTCCACAGATAGCCGAGACCCACTTGTGCCAAATTTGTGCGGACTTTCCACAGATAGCCGAGACCCACTAGTACCAAATTTGTGCGGACTTTCCACAGATAGCCGAGACCCACTTGTGCCAAATTTGTGCGGACTTTCCACAGATAGCCGAGACCCGCTAGTGCCAAATTTGTGCGGACTTTCCACAGATAGCCGAGACCCGCTAGTGCCAAATTTGTGCGGACTTTCCACAGATAGCCGAGACCCACTAGTGCCAAATTTGTGCGGACTTTCCACAGATAGCCGAGACCCACTAGTACCAAATTTGTGCGGACTTTCCACAGATAGCCGAGACCCACTAGTGCCAAATTTGTGCGGACTTTCCACAGATAGCCGAGACCCACTAGTACCAAATTTGTGCGGACTTTCCACAGATAGCCGAGACCCACTAGTGCCAAATTTGTGTGGACTTTCCACAGATAGCCGAGACCCACTAGTGCCAAATTTAACACAAGGCACAGCAATCTCTGTAACACTAAACCTTTCATCCTTATCATTTTACTTACTTAAATAAAACACAGTTATAAATGTCATAATAGCATTTTGAAAATTCTTTTTTTGCAAAAATGTCTCTTTGCAATTTATGAGCAACAATTAATAAATTGTTTATATATATATATATATATATATATATATATATATATATACATATATAATTTAAGTCATTTATACTAAACTACTAGACCCACACCAATTTATAAGTTGCAGCTATTATTGCCACTACGATATCCAAAGAGAATAAAATTCACTGCATTACTATTTATTAAAATTGGTCTGCCATTTCATTTAGTTAAGGTTATGAACGTATTTCCACAGGAAAAATACCTATTGGAACAACCATCATGGTAAATACCAGACCCATGAAAATTTAAAGTAAGCACTGACCCTAACCTAGATCACTTTTTAAATTGTCGTAAAAAAGTATATACTTTATATATTCCTAAATATATATTAGAAATGGTTCGATTCCAAATATCGATTAACGATTTGAAAACAAACGCAATCGATACTGAAAATCAGTTTCGATACAATCGATTATTTCCGCTACAAATTACGACGATGTTCAAAATCAAATATAGGTTAGATACTGGCCTAGTTTATTTGTACAACGTATTGAAAATACAACATTTTGTTGTTTTGTCTAATTTCATTTTAACCATTTATACTAAATATTATTGTTTATTAAATATTATTGTAACAATTTTACTACAACATTTCAATGGTTGATTAGAAATAAAAGACTTCAATGACTGTAATCACATCAAAACAACTGCAATCTGCTGGAAACATGAATAAAACCTATTGTTATACTGTATACGTGTAATTAAAATAACGTAAGGTATTGTATTTGAAGGTCTAAATTCGATGACGTTTGTAGAGTCTATCGTCTAGTAAATTAATTAATTGTTCTTATCGATTAATAGATAATGATTGTAAGGTATATGTTTATATTTTTCTGTATTTCTGATCATTCTAAAACTTACGATCTATACGCCATTGTCTGCCGTACGTGTGTTGCTTTTGTATCGATCAGGCGTAACTTATTTTTTCGACTGTCTTTAAATGAAATCGAAAACGAAGTAGGACTGTTGGAGTTGAAGATATTGAGTGTTATTATTTGACAAAAAACAAAATACCATAATGACATCTAGCGTGTGGTAGATGATAAGAAACATAAACACTAGTTGTGATCTGCAATGATAAGAAACGTGATTGTTGTAGCTTACCGAGACATTTTCCTTAGAAGTTTTATTTTTATTTTCGTTTCACTTTTATTACTTAAACGTCAGGTGGAGAATAACGGAAAATACCCTATAGTGCTTTCATATTTGTGTAAAATTTGGCTGTTTAGAAAAATACAGGATTTTGTGATCGATGGTATCGGATTCAGAATCGAGAACCGAATCTGAGGAATCGATTATCGAAAAAAAAGTGAAATTTACCCGTGAAAATAACAAAACCTTTAAAAGAAACAGCAGGAAAATCAGGATTGCGAATATCATTTGAAAAGACAGAATTCATGAATTTTGATGTTAAGCACTCAACATGGATAATGAAGACCAAATATGGAGACATTAGAAGAGTTCAGAAGTTTAAGTATTTGGGCGAGTTTTTATTCAAAATGTGAAGGAGAAGATAACTACTATTGCAGACAGGGCAAGGAAGATGGAAATTGCGTTCAGATTGTGCCAGGACAGGTACAAATCAAAAGCCGTGTCTTATCAAGCAAAATTTAGACACTAAACCACAGTAGTTCAACCTGAATGTCTGTATGCGGCAGAGACACTATCTGGAAGGGGACTATCGGAGATCGAATAGGATATAAAATTTTTGAGGAAGATTTTGGGACCGAGAAGTGATGGTGAGTTCAAGTTCCATATGTCATCAAACAAAGACCTTTATGAAAAGTTTAAAAAAATCACTATTACAATAAAGAAGAGGCGACTGATGTCCTACGGGCACATCAGCAGGATGAAAACAGAAAGAATAGCGAAAAGAGTGCTGACTTTCCAGGAAAACAGGAAAACACAAATTCCATGGCTCAAGAAAGTCCATCAGGATCTGACTAGATGTGGAATGAGCGCTGAAGAGGTACAAAATAGGAACACGTGTGGGAGGAAGATAGCTGCTGCTAAGTTTAAAGACATCTCTGAAGGGAATCCAAGAGGAAGGAGGCGAGTGGTTTCGGAGGCGGAACGTCATAGAATTAGCCAAAGAATGAAGGAGTACTGGCGTAGGAGGAAACAGTGGTTAACAAGGAAGAAAGTCGTGTAATTGTAGTCCATAGATGGCTGTATAAAATAAAATTTTAAAAAAATTATATTGTATAAGTTCAGTTTTAATTTTATTTAAAAATTTGGGGTACAATTTAGAACATCAGCTTTTGTTGTAAAATATAAATATTGTTTACTATAATTTTAACCCAACTACCACTTTGGGTACCAATTTATAACATACAGTGTTTTAACACACACAAATTTTAACATCCCATAACTTATTTATTCACCTTTAACTTCAACCAAAGCTGAAATCCAATGTATGCCATAAACATATTTTTGAATAAATAAAGTACAGCGTAACAAGATTGGCCTTTAATGCTAGGTAAATGTATTCCTCTTTTGAACACAATGCACCTTCATTACCTGCATTCGCTTCAGTTATTGATGTTACTTATTCCTGAAATATATCAATACTACTTTTAATAATGATAAACCTACATTTATAATGTTATTTATAGACTGACAACTTGTTGAGATTATAGTATATTTTGCGATACACTTAAATTCGTTAAACTTTTAAAAATTTTACTTAGTGATTTATTCTGCGGGTCTTTATTTACTACTTAATGCAATTCGGGTTCTTTTAATTTCTCTTGTAGTGAATGTACTTTAACCTTTCTTGCATTGCTCTATTGTTGTGCACTGGTGTTTATTAATGTTGCTGTAGCTCCTTATCGATATAACTAAAGTAATGATGAAAAGAAAACGTCGAGTGACGAATTTTAATACCAAATAACCAACTTGAGCATTTGGCTAATTGCCAATTTAAAAAAAAGCGCTTTAACTTTACACTAAATTACTATTTAATTATGAAAAACTTTAATTAAACTCTTTGACTGTTGTATTACCTTTATACTATTTGAAAACAAAGACTTAATTATGAATACTTCTCTCGATCGCCTAGCTGGTACTAAACGGCCGACCTGTATGATACCCTCATTCCCTGGACTCGCTACTTTTAATCATTTTTCCAACACATTCTTTTAAGAACGATGAACAAGCTCATCATTTCGAACTACAGTTAGATCAAAGTTTTCTAATTCCTTTAATTTAATTTGTAATTTTGTTAAGTAGCACATCTCACAATGACAAAAGATCTTTTATGGAACACACCACTTCAGTGCATTCCGTTTTATTGTATGACTGATGGTTGACTCTCACACCTGATATTTTGCAAGTTTTTAATAATAACATTCTTAGCCTATTACAGAAGCTTTTTACATCAATGTCTAAAACTAACCACGATACTATGGTATATTTTATACATATATTATTATTATAATTATCTGCTTATAGACCCTGTTGGATCATGCAAAGCATTCCGACTCATGTCTTGTTCCTTCTAATCCTCCACACCTCCCTCATCCTGTCCCCATGGATCCTTTTCCGCACCTCCGTCCATTTTACCCCTGCTCTCTTTGGGATTTCATTCTGTGGGACCTTCCAACCGAGCATCTTTCTCCTGTATGCGTTCCTGTCTTCAACGTCTGTAGAGTCGATTTCTGCGTCATGTAGGTCTATTCTGACTTGTGCGATCCACGACGTTGTTGATTTGACACCTTGTGTATACTTAAGGATTCTTTTTGCAAGTCTCGTTGTTTGGAGTCTATTGATGTGTCCATAGAACCGAAGCCCTTTTCTTCTGATATCTGCTGTCAGGTTCGATATCTTCTCTGTGGTCTTCCGGGAGTGCAACCTGTATCCATCTTCTGTTAATCTCGGGCCAAGGATCTTCCTCAAGATTTTGCGTTCTTCCTTCATACATACATATATATCCATGTACATACATATATATCCATACATACATACATATATATATATATATATGTATACATACATACATATATATATATGTGTGTGTGTGTGTGTGTGTGTGTGTGTGTGTGTGCGCGCGCGCGTGTGTTTATTTTGGTAGTTGCTCATGAAAGTTCGTCACACCACAAAATCCGTTTGCCGTTTGTTCAAAATGGCGGTCTTTCGGAATTTAAATAGTTTATACTTTTTTCAAAATCTAATTTTAACATCATATTCATAGTTAAAGTCGGCGAAAATTGGCATTCAATTCATTTGAAAGTTTAAACTGCTAAATTAATGTGGATTTTAACTTTGATCATGTTGTAAAATTTGTCTTAACAAATTTAAGTTTTAAAGATTTATTGTGATGTTAGCTTTAAGAGAGGTTTTAAGAAATTCGTTCCATGATGTCTGTGAGACAACCGCATGTTACGATTATGTTAAGGTCAGTGATGACGATAAGTAAATAACAATTGAAAAGGATCGAAAAATTAAATTACCCCCGTTTTGCTTTTGTACCTTTGTTTATTGTGATGATGAATTTAATTTGTAATATTTTTAATAAAAATTACACATTACAATAAAACTTTTCGAGAAATAAAATATGCAATAAAAAATAATAATTATACACTACGGGTGTATAACTGTTTTCAAAAAAAGTATACTAGAAAATGAGCAATTACAGAAGCCGTTTTAGTAGGGCCTAAATATCTAGTTGCGGGACATTAAATAATTGAGAACCGGTTAATGATATAAATGAGATCATCAGGCACTCAATTTACGGGATAGTTAAAATATCATACATTTTTAAGAGATATCATCTATCTATCTGTCAGTCTGTCTATCGTGAGTTGGTCGGTCGGTCGATGGGTTGGTCTGGCTGCCTGTCTTTGTATCTATTTATCTACATATCAACGTATCTAACCATTAATCTATCTGCCTATCTATCTAACCTACCTACCAACGTGTCTAGCTATCTACCTACGTACGTATCTATCTAATCCACCTATCTACTATCTACCTATCTACCTACCTACCATCTACCTACCTACCTATGTACCTATCTATGTATATATCTATTACTCTATCTTTCCATCCCTCCATCCATCCCTCCATCCATCCATCCATCCTTCCATCCATCCATCCATCCATCCATCCATCCATCCATCCATCCATTAAATCCATCCATCCATCCATCCATCCATCCATCCATCCATCCACCCATCCACCCATCCATCCATCTATCCATCCATCCATCCACCCATCCATCCACCCACCCATCCATCCATTAAATCCATCCACCCATTCATCCATCCATCCACCCATCCATCCATTCACCCATCCATCCCTCCATCCATCCACCCATTCATCTATCCACCCATCCATCTCATCCATCCATCCATCCATCCATCCAACCATCCATCCACCCATCCACCCATCCATCCATTAAATTCATCAATCCATTTATCCACCCACCCATCCAGCCAGCCAGCCATCTATCCATTAAATCCATCTATCCATCTATCCATCCAGCCATCCATCCATCCGTCCCTCCATCCATCCATGCATATATCCATCCATCCATCCATCCATCCATCCATTCATCCATCCATCCATCCATCCATCCCTCCATCCATCCGTCCCTCCGTCCATCCAACCATTCATCCATCCATCCCTCCATCCATCCCTCCATCCATCCATCCATCCCTCCATCCATCCGTCCCTCCGTCCATCCATGCATCTATCCATCCATCCAACCATCCATCCATCCATTCATCCATCCAACAATTACCATTAATTATTTATTGGTTATATTTCATTCAATACTACAGTTTAATAGAACATAATGACCTAAGCTAAACGTTTTGCAGATGTTCTTGAAATTTAATAATGCTCACAACTCCGTCGTTAGCGACACAGAACGTTTCTGCAGACTTTGATATTATAGCTTAAACTGCTTCTTGGTAAGATATGTTAGTCCGAAGCGCAGTTAGCTCTTTATCACGCTAATTATGCAGGGTTAAGCTTGGCTGTTGAGACTCACATAAAAACAGATTTACAGTTTCAACAAATTTATCCTTGAGGAACTGCTTGTCTGCATGCAAACAATGTAGATAAGGACAATAAATACTCTTGTTTGCTTTATAAATATAAATTTTTAAGCTGAAAATTTTTAAGTTTTGTATGTGAAGCTTTGGTAGTTCGTTGTAATTATTTTGAGGTTATGTTGTCAGTAATTAAGCTACAGAGTTTAATTTAAAGTGTTTTTTTAATTCCTTTAATGAGATTGATATAATGTAGGTTGATAAATGTAAAATTAAAAATTTATACGTTTTGTATAATTTATTTTGTCTTTGTGCATTTTGTATATTTTACAATTTATACTGTAAAAAATGTATAAATAAATTTCCCCTGTTTATTTTTTCTAATTCAAGGTAACAATAGTAAAAATAATTAAGTTAAAACATTTTTTTCAAAAATCTTCTAACATAATTCTTACAAGATGTGCTTATAGCACATTTCGTATTATTGATAATAAAATATAAATACATACGAAAAAATAAATATACAAATTGGCAAATCGTTCAAAAAAGAACTCGAGATTTTCATGAATCTTTACGTTTTCAGGTTCCCAAACAAGTTGACTTGGATGATTGTTCTTTTCCTTGTGCATTTTTATCGATTTTTGTCAAAAAGTTAACGAATTTTTCCATATTAAATTTAAACAATTTGATCGCAAGCAGATTTTTTTAAAATTCTGTTTTTGTAAGACTTTTATAAAATTTTAGACTTATGTTACGTTACGTGATTAATTCAAGACATTTTAGTAATTAAACAAAATTTATGTTTGGGGATTAAATCGGAAAAAATCGCCGACCGTCGTCAAGTTTTAAAAATTTCCAAAATTGATCGAATCTCATGTTTTGGCATGTAGGCCTGGTGTGCTTATTTCTTGCAAGAAAAGTCGGTTTAATTCCTCAAAATTGATTCGTCAGACTTCTTTTGATTCATAACTCATCGGTTTAATTCCTCAAAATTGATTCGTCAGACTTCTTTTGATTCATAACTCATCGGTTTAATTCCTCAAAATTGATTCGTCAGACTTCTTTTGATTCATAACTCATCGGTTTAATTCCTCAAAATTGATTCGTCAGACTTCCTTTGATTCATAACTCATCGGTTTAATTTCTCAAAATTGATTCGTCAGACTTCTTTTGATTCATAACGCATCGGTTTAATTCCTCAAAATTGATTCGTCAGACTTCTTTTGATTCATAACTCATCGGTTTAATTCCTCAAAATTGATTCGTCAGACTTCTTTTGATTCATAACTCATCGGTTTAATTCCTCAAAATTGATTCGTCAGACTTCTTTTGATTCATAACTCATCGGTTTAATTCCTCAAAATTGATTCGTCAGACTTCCTTTGATTCATAACTCAAGTCAGTAAAGTAAAAGTAAAATAAAATAAAATTCGGTTCTAGAGTAAATCGACTAAACTTCACCTCCTTCATGCAAGTTTCTGTTTTCACTGCTGACGACTTTAGTTGTTATTTTTCAAACATGATCAAAGTTTGAGCAATATTTGTTTTATCGATTCTGTAAAATTAATTCGATTCTCCTGTTGTTTGAATATTGAATACGAAAGTCTGTGAACAGTTTTTACACCATTTACTTTTTTTATAATATTTTTCAAGTTCCGTTTATTGACAACAATGTGGAGGCCTAGAAAATTTTTACTTTATAAAGACATTTTTCCCCAATGATTTTTGTAATAATTATACTAAGCGCAATGCAGGTTATTTTATTTCCTCTTGTAATGCCATTAAGTCGAAATAATTATTCCATTAAATAGCGAATCTGATCACCAAGCTGGTCCTGACAATTGTTGGATGACACATTAGGAATTTATTATTCTTCGGCAGTCGAAATTGATAATTTTTGTTTTGTAAAGTTTCAATCCTTTATTTATACCAATGAGTTTATTCAAAAAAAAAGTCTTCCTGCCGCCCGAACAGCAATCACGGTGGTTATCCACTAAACCTTTGGACAAGTCATTAATAAAAATTAGGAACAAAGTCGCAGACAAAACGTAACCTTGAGAAACGCCGGTAGTAATATCGCTATTATCGATTTTTGATCTAGCCTACACTCAAGTACACTACCGTCTACAAAACCTGGTACTAATAAGTAATTTTGCAATAGGATTTCCAGTTAAAAATTTCAAAAACTTCGAAGATATATTTAAATAAATAAACGTATATTTGTTTATTGTCTCACTATATAAGGAGTAATAGAAACACAGGTTGTCGCGCAACAAAATCAATCGAAAAAATTTGTTGAATGTGCATAAAAAAGAAAAATATTTCTGGTAATAAATTGAAAACAAGCTTTGCTTGCCGGAGGTGGTATTTTTCAGTTTAGTACCTAACTTAAATATTATCCTTAATTTGAATTATACCCTAAAATAATTACATTTAAAGAGTAAGACAAAGATTATTTATATTTGTCTTAAATTTTAGCTAAACGTTGGTTACAATCCGACTTTAATCAACCAACTTTCCGAAATTCTTTCGATACCGCTGGAGCCAGATTCTTGTGTCACTTTTTGTACAATTTTGTACAAATTTTGTACAAGTATTTTGTACAATTTTTTTAGATATTTGTTACAATTCTTAGTGTCAAGTACCGTCAACAACACTAATTGTAGGATTAAACAATGTTTTTAGATATTTGTTACAATTATTAGTGTCAAGTACCGTCAACAACACTAATTGTAGGATTAAACAATGTTTTCAGATATTTGTTACAATTATTAGTGTCAAGTACCGTCAACAACACTAATTGTAGGATTAAACAATGTTTTCAGATATTTGTTACAATTATTAGTGTCAAGTACCGTCAACAACACTAATTGTAGGGTTAAACAATGTTTTCAGATATTTGTTACAATTATTAGTGTCAAGTACCGTCAACAACACTAATTGTAGGATTAAACAATGTTTTCAGATATTTGTTACAATTATTAGTGTCAAGTACCGTCAACAACACTAATTGTAGGATTAAACAATGTTTTCAGATATTTGTTACAATTATTAGTGTCAAGTACCGTCAACAACACTAATTGTAGGATTAAACAATGTTTTCAGATATTTGTTACAATTATTAGTGTCAAGTACCACTAACAACACTAATTGTAGGATTAAACAATGTTTTCAGATATTTGTTACAATTATTAGTGTCAAGTACCGCCAACAACACTAATTGTAGGATTAAACAATGTTTTTAGGTATTTGTTACAATTATTAGTGTCAAGTACCGTCAACAACACTAATTGTAGGATTAAACAATGTTTTTAGGTATTTGTTACAATTATTAGTGTCAAGTACCGTCAACAACAGTAATTGTAGGATTAAACAATGTTTTCAGATATTTGTTACAATTATTAGTGTCAAGTACCGTCAACAACACTAATTGTAGGATTAAACAATGTTTTCAGATATTTGTTACAATTATTAGTGTCAAGTACCGTCAACAACACTAATTGTAGGATTAAACAATGTTTTCAGATATTTGTTACAATTATTAGTGTCAAGTACCGTCAACAACACTAATTGTAGGATTAAACAATGTTTTCAGATATTTGTTACAATTCTTAGTGTCAAGTACCGCCAACAACACTAATTGTAGGATTAAACAATGTTTTCAGATATTTGTTACAATTATTAATGTCAAGTACCGTCAACAACACTAATTGTAGGATTAAACAATGTTTTCAGATATTTGTTACAATTATTAGTGTCAAGTACCGTCAACAACACTAATTGTAGGATTAAACAATGTTTTCAGATATTTGTTACAATTATTAGTGTCAAGTACCGTCAACAACACTAATTGTAGGATTAAACAATGTTTTCAGATATTTGTTACAATTATTAGTGTCAAGTACCGTCAACAACACTAATTGTAGGATTAAACAATGTTTTCAGATATTTGTTACAATTCATAGTGTCAAGTACCGCCAACAACACTAATTGTAGGATTAAACAATGTTTTCAGATATTTGTTACAATTATTAATGTCAAGTACCGTCAACAACACTAATTGTAGGATTAAACAATGTTTTCAGATATTTGTTACAATTATTAGTGTCAAGTACCGTCAACAACACTAATTGTAGGATTAAACAATGTTTTCAGATATTTGTTACAATTATTAGTGTCAAGTACCGCCAACAACACTAATTGTAGGATTAAACAATGTTTTCAGATATTTGTTACAATTATTAGTGTCAAGTACCGTCAACAACACTAATTGTAGGATTAAACAATGTTTTCAGATATTTGTTACAATTATTAGTGTCAAGTATCGTCAACAACACTAATTGTAGGATTAAACAATGTTTTCAGATATTTGTTACAATTATTAGTGTCAAGTACCGTCAACAACACTAATTGTAGGATTAAACAATGTTTTCAGATATTTGTTACAATTCTTAGTGTCAAGTACCGCCAACAACACTAATTGTAGGATTAAACAATGTTTTCAGATATTTGTTACAATTATTAGTGTCAAGTACCGCCAACAACACTAATTGTAGGATTAAACAATGTTTTTAGATATTTGTTACAATTATTAGTGTCAAGTACCGCCAACAACACTAATTGTAGGATTAAACAATGTTTTCAGATATTTGTTACAATTATTAGTGTCAAGTACCGTCAACAACACTAATTGTAGGATTAAACAATGTTTTTAGATATTTGTTACAATTATTAGTGTCAAGTACCGTCAACAACACTAATTGTAGGATTAAACAATGTTTTTAGATATTTGTTACAATTATTAGTGTCAAGTACCGTCAACAACACTAATTGTAGGATTAAACAATGTTTACAGATATTT
Organism: Callitettix versicolor; assembly: GCA_022606455.1. Lineage (NCBI taxonomy): Eukaryota > Metazoa > Arthropoda > Insecta > Hemiptera > Cercopidae > Callitettix > Callitettix versicolor. Next base: position 8,106,215 of record CM040184.1, read on the forward strand.
GTTACAATTATTAGTGTCAAGTATCGTCAACAACACTAATTGTAGGATTAAACAATGTTTTCAGATATTTGTTACAATTCTTAGTGTCAAGTACCGTCAACAACACTAATTGTAGGATTAAACAATGTTTTTAGATATTTGTTACAATTATTAGTGTCAAGTACCGTCAACAACACTAATTGTAGGATTAAACAATGTTTTCAGATATTTGTTACAATTATTAGTGTCAAGTACCGTCAACAACACTAATTGTAGGATTAAACAATGTTTTCAGATATTTGTTACAATTATTAGTGTCAAGTACCGTCAACAACACTAATTGTAGGATTAAACAATGTTTTCAGATATTTGTTACAATTATTAGTGTCAAGTACCGTCAACAACACTAATTGTAGGATTAAACAATGTTTTCAGATATTTGTTACAATTATTAGTGTCAAGTACCGTCAACAACACTAATTGTAGGATTAAACAATGTTTTCAGATATTTGTTACAATTATTAGTGTCAAGTACCGTCAACAACACTAATTGTAGGGTTAAACAATGTTTTCAGATATTTGTTACAATTATTAGTGTCAAGTACCGTCAACAACACTAATTGTAGGATTAAACAATGTTTTCAGATATTTGTTACAATTATTAGTGTCAAAGTACCGTCAACAACACTAATTGTAGGATTAAACAATGTTTTCAGATATTTGTTACAATTATTAGTGTCAAGTACCGTCAACAACACTAATTGTAGGATTAAACAATGTTTTCAGATATTTGTTACAATTATTAGTGTCAAGTACCACTAACAACACTAATTGTAGGATTAAACAATGTTTTCAGATATTTGTTACAATTATTAGTGTCAAGTACCGCCAACAACACTAATTGTAGGATTAAACAATGTTTTTAGGTATTTGTTTACAATTATTAGTGTCAAGTACCGTCAACAACACTAATTGTAGGATTAAACAATGTTTTTAGGTATTTGTTACAATTATTAGTGTCAAGTACCGTCAACAACAGTAATTGTAGGATTAAACAATGTTTTCAGATATTTGTTACAATTATTAGTGTCAAGTACCGTCAACAACACTAATTGTAGGATTAAACAATGTTTTCAGATATTTGTTTACAATTATTAGTGTCAAGTACCGTCAACAACACTAATTGTAGGATTAAACAATGTTTTCAGATATTTGTTACAATTATTAGTGTCAAGTACCGTCAACAACACTAATTGTAGGATTAAACAATGTTTTCAGATATTTGTTACAATTCTTAGTGTCAAGTACCGCCAACAACACTAATTGTAGGATTAAACAATGTTTTCAGATATTTGTTACAATTATTAATGTCAAGTACCGTCAACAACACTAATTGTAGGATTAAACAATGTTTTCAGATATTTGTTACAATTATTAGTGTCAAGTACCGTCAACAACACTAATTGTAGGATTAAACAATGTTTTCAGATATTTGTTACAATTATTAGTGTCAAGTACCGTCAACAACACTAATTGTAGGATTAAACAATGTTTTCAGATATTTGTTACAATTATTAGTGTCAAGTACCGTCAACAACACTAATTGTAGGATTAAACAATGTTTTCAGATATTTGTTACAATTCATAGTGTCAAGTACCGCCAACAACACTAATTGTAGGATTAAACAATGTTTTCAGATATTTGTTACAATTATTAATGTCAAGTACCGTCAACAACACTAATTGTAGGATTAAACAATGTTTTCAGATATTTGTTACAATTATTAGTGTCAAGTACCGTCAACAACACTAATTGTAGGATTAAACAATGTTTTCAGATATTTGTTACAATTATTAGTGTCAAGTACCGCCAACAACACTAATTGTAGGATTAAACAATGTTTTCAGATATTTGTTACAATTATTAGTGTCAAGTACCGTCAACAACACTAATTGTAGGATTAAACAATGTTTTCAGATATTTGTTACAATTATTAGTGTCAAGTATCGTCAACAACACTAATTGTAGGATTAAACAATGTTTTCAGATATTTGTTACAATTATTAGTGTCAAGTACCGTCAACAACACTAATTGTAGGATTAAACAATGTTTTCAGATATTTGTTACAATTCTTAGTGTCAAGTACCGCCAACAACACTAATTGTAGGATTAAACAATGTTTTCAGATATTTGTTACAATTATTAGTGTCAAGTACCGCCAACAACACTAATTGTAGGATTAAACAATGTTTTTAGATATTTGTTACAATTATTAGTGTCAAGTACCGCCAACAACACTAATTGTAGGATTAAACAATGTTTTCAGATATTTGTTACAATTATTAGTGTCAAGTACCGTCAACAACACTAATTGTAGGATTAAACAATGTTTTTAGATATTTGTTACAATTATTAGTGTCAAGTACCGTCAACAACACTAATTGTAGGATTAAACAATGTTTTTAGATATTTGTTACAATTATTAGTGTCAAGTACCGTCAACAACACTAATTGTAGGATTAAACAATGTTTACAGATATTTGTTACAATTATTAGTGTCAAGTATCGTCAACAACACTAATTGTAGGATTAAACAATGTTTTCAGATATTTGTTACAATTCTTAGTGTCAAGTACCGTCAACAACACTAATTGTAGGATTAAACAATGTTTTTAGATATTTGTTACAATTATTAGTGTCAAGTACCGTCAACAACACTAATTGTAGGATTAAACAATGTTTTCAGATATTTGTTACAATTATTAGTGTCAAGTACCGTCAACAACACTAATTGTAGGATTAAACAATGTTTTCAGATATTTGTTACAATTATTAGTGTCAAGTACCGTCAACAACACTAATTGTAGGATTAAACAATGTTTTCAGATATTTGTTACAATTATTAGTGTCAAGTACCGTCAACAACACTAATTGTAGGATTAAACAATGTTTTCAGATATTTGTTACAATTATTAGTGTCAAGTACCGTCAACAACACTAATTGTAGGATTAAACAATGTTTTCAGATATTTGTTACAATTATTAGTGTCAAAGTACCGTCAACAACACTAATTGTAGGATTAAACAATGTTTTCAGATATTTGTTACAATTCTTAGTGTCAAGTACCGCCAACAACACTAATTGTAGGATTAAACAATGTTTTCAGATATTTGTTACAATTATTAGTGTCAAGTACCGCCAACAACACTAATTGTAGGATTAAACAATGTTTTTAGATATTTGTTACAATTATTAGTGTCAAGTACCGCCAACAACACTAATTGTAGGATTAAACAATGTTTTCAGATATTTGTTACAATTATTAGTGTCAAGTACCGTCAACAACACTAATTGTAGGATTAAACAATGTTTTTAGATATTTGTTACAATTATTAGTGTCAAGTACCGTCAACAACACTAATTGTAGGATTAAACAATGTTTTTAGATATTTGTTACAATTATTAGTGTCAAGTACCGTCAACAACACTAATTGTAGGATTAAACAATGTTTTCAGATATTTGTTACAATTATTAGTGTCAAGTACCGTCAACAACACTAATTGTAGGATTAAACAATGTTTTCAGATATTTGTTACAATTCTTAGTGTCAAGTACCGTCAACAACACTAATTGTAGGATTAAACAATGTTTTTAGATATTTGTTACAATTATTAGTGTCAAGTACCGTCAACAACACTAATTGTAGGATTAAACAATGTTTTCAGATATTTGTTACAATTATTAGTGTCAAGTACCGTCAACAACACTAATTGTAGGATTAAACAATGTTTTTAGATATTTGTTACAATTATTAGTGTCAAGTACCGTCAACAACACTAATTGTAGGATTAAACAATGTTTTCAGATATTTGTTACAATTATTAGTGTCAAGTACCGTCAACAACACTAATTGTAGGATTAAACAATGTTTTCAGATATTTGTTACAATTATTAGTGTCAAGTACCGTCAACAACACTAATTGTAGGATTAAACAATGTTTTCAGATATTTGTTACAATTATTAGTGTCAAGTACCGTCAACAACACTAATTGTAGGATTAAACAATGTTTTCAGATATTTGTTACAATTATTAGTGTCAAGTACCGTCAACAACACTAATTGTAGGATTAAACAATGTTTTCAGATATTTGTTACAATTATTAGTGTCAAGTACCGTCAACAACACTAATTGTAGGATTAAACAATGTTTTCAGATATTTGTTACAATTATTAGTGTCAAGTACCGCCAACAACACTAATTGTAGGATTAAACAATGTTTTCAGATATTTGTTACAATTCTTAGTGTCAAGTACCGTCAACAACACTAATTGTAGGATTAAACAATGTTTTCAGATATTTGTTACAATTATTAGTGTCAAGTACCGTCAACAACACTAATTGTAGGATTAAACAATGTTTTCAGATATTTGTTACAATTATTAGTGTCAAGTACCGCCAACAACACTAATTGTAGGATTAAACAATGTTTTCAGATATTTGTTACAATTATTAGTGTCAAGTACCGCCAACAACACTAATTGTAGGATTAAACAATGTTTTTCAGTATTTCTTACAATTATTAGTGTCAAGTACCGTCAACAACACTAATTGTAGGATTAAACAATGTTTTCAGATATTTGTTACAATTATTAGTGTCAAGTACCGCCAACAACACTAATTGTAGGATTAAACAATGTTTTCAGGTATTTGTTACAATTATTAGTGTCAAGTACCGTCAACAACACTAATTGTAGGATTAAACAATGTTTTTAGATATTTGTTACAATTATTAGTGTCAAGTACCGTCAACAACACTAATTGTAGGATTAAACAATGTTTTCAGATATTTGTTACAATTATTAGTGTCAAGTACCGTCAACAGCACTAATTGTAGGATTAAACAATGTTTTCAGATATTTGTTACAATTATTAGTGTCAAAGTACCGTCAACAACACTAATTGTAGGATTAAACAATGTTTTCAGATATTTGTTACAATTATTAGTGTCAAGTACCGTCAACAACACTAATTGTAGGATTAAACAATGTTTTCAGATATTTGTTACAATTATTAGTGTCAAGTACCGCCAACAACACTAATTGTAGGATTAAACAATGTTTTCAGATATTTGTTACAATTATTAGTGTCAAGTACCGCCAACAACACTAATTGTAGGATTAAACAATGTTTTTAGATATTTGTTACAATTATTAGTGTCAAGTACCGTCAACAATAGTAATTGTAGGATTAAACAATGTTTCTTCCAACAAAAACAAACTTAATAGAATATAGACACAAGCACAATCACTCCTTATAGTTTGTTCTTGCAGTCAACTTATTTTGAAAATTCGACAAACTGTTTTTAAATACTGGTGATACTAAAACATACCGGGTAGAGTCGATGGTTCAATTCAACTTACATTTCTGCAGTAATACGTGGTGTAGCTCTTAAATAACGAGACTGACGAAACAATTTTTATTTTCATTTTATACATAATTAGGGCCTACTTATTATCACCTTCAATATACACCTTCTCTATCCCTACAACGCTCCATGCGAATTTTCCATTGTTTGAAACAATGCTGGAAGTCATCTTCTGTTAACTCCTTCAGGACTCTTGCCGCTTTCACTTTTACAGCTTCCACGGACACAAATCTCTTCCCTTTTAATGCAGATTTCACCTTAGGGAACAGGTAGAAGTCACATGGTGCAAGGTCTGGTGAGTAAAGTAGATGTTCTAATACTGGGATCCTGTACTTGGCCAGGAACCTCTTGACAGGTAACGCGGAATGAGCTGGCGCATTGTCTTGGTGAAAAACCCATGATTTGTCCTTCCACATTTCTGGTCGTTTTTTCCTTACTCTTTCACGTACCAAGTACCTCAAGGTAGTAATATTGATTAATTGTTTGACCTTCAGGAACACACTGAAGGTGCACAATCCCATGATAGAAAAAACCATCATCATCGCTTTAAATTTTGACTTGCTGCTTCTTGATTTTTTGGCTCTCGGTGAAGTTGGGGTTTTCCAACGGATGGATTGGCGCTTTGTTTCCGAATCATACGTAAAAACCACAATTAATCACATGTTATTATCCTTTCCAATAAATTTGTGTCAGTTTCAATGGCATCCAAAGTGTCAGTACAAACATTTTTGCGACCTGCTTGTTGTTCAAACGTGAGAATTTTTGGCACCATTTTGGCACACACTTTTCGCATGTTCAAATTGTCACGTAAAATTTTCCGTACACATTCTTTATCAATGCCTACAGTTTCACAAATTGCACAAATACTTAATCGACGGTCAGACCGAATCAAAATAGCAACTTTTTCGACATTATCATCCGTTTTTGACGTTTTAGGGCGACCTGTCCGCGAATCATCTTCAACGTCTTGTCGGCCATCTTGAAAACGCATAAACCATTCAAAAACACGTTCTCGCGATAAACATTCACTGCCATACACTTCTTTCAGTAAATTATAAGTTTCAGTAGCGGTTTTTCCATGCTTGAAGTGAAATTTAACAACAATTCGTTGTTCTATTATTACACTAACCATTTTTTCCGGCAAAACAAAATAACAACACTAACGGAAATGAAGGTTATGACTAAACGGTATTGGTTACACAAACGAGACTAACTGCATTCTGAAGAGAAAGCTTCACACTAAACAGCTGTCGGTCAATGGCGGTTGGCGCATGCGCACTTGTTCCGCCGCAGCGTCAGTCTCGTTATTTAATAGCCACACCTCGTAGTAGACTACATATTGTGTTTTCGATCTTTTTAATTATATATTAAAAATACAGAAGTACTCCACAATGCCCTTATAATTTACCAAGGCCGCCTCGGTGGCCCAGTTGATAGCGTACTGGGCTTTCACCCCGAGGACCTGGGTTCGATTCCCGGCCCATCGTCTACATTAGCCCGTATGCACAATAGTCGGAAGTTAAAAAAAAAAAATACATATATATATAATTTACCAAAGTTGTTAAATTCGTTACTAAGCTATAAAATCACTTAAATTATTTAATATAAAATAACGTAATTTATAATAAATGTACTTACAGAGTTACAGTAAAATAACATTACTGCAGTTTTTGCAATAATACAATAAAAATTACTCTTATGATTCATTTTGTCTTGCAATATAAAATAAAATATTTTTAACACTATTCGAAAGACTATATTCTTCAAAGTCAATTCACACTGTAAGCTGTGAATGTGCATTGATCCTATATGCGTGAAATTTAAATGTTAAATATTCTTATAAGCCTTAGAACGTGAAGTACAAACGTTCAAACCACGTAAATGAGCGTTTCTAACTGCTTTGTATATCATTTTACTCGCGAAACTCGTTTTAAAACTTTTAATCATTCCAATTTAACGACTCTACATTAAGTTATTAACTCAGTAATTAGTTTAATATATTCTTATTTAATGCATTGTTCTTATACAGAGTGTTCCGTAACTCCTAAAATATTTAGGAAATTATTGTCGGCTGAAAGTAAACACGATTGGCATTAATTTGCTTCATTAAGGTTAATTGTCACGTGTAATTTTATTTTTGTAAGAAAACAATATATTTTTTGGAAAAAGTTACAAAAAAAGTTAAATATCCTATTTCTTTAAAAGCCAAGTAGATAATTATTCTTTTAATAAATACGAACATGTTTATATTTGTTTATATATACATATATATTATTAAACTCTATTTAATGTTTTATTTCTTTAAAAACATATTAGTCATTAATTTTTAAAAGTCTGATCATCCCTTGTTTTCTTTACTGGGTTCATATAAACGTCTACTTTTAACTTATTTCTTTGAAATTAGTCATAAATTCTTTAAAAGTCTAGTTTTTTTATTTTTTTCTCATTTACGTTTTCATAATAAAGTTTTTATAATACTTAGAACAGGCCCTGAAAGGATGGAAAAACAAATGTAAAGGTATGGGCATTTCTCTACAAGACGACAGCACTCTATACACGCTATGTTTTGCGGACGACCAGATTGTCCTCGCACAAGATCATGAGGACCTCGGATATATGGCTCGCAAATTAATAGAGGAATACAGTAAGTGGGGACTTGAAGTGAATCTGGGGAAAACGGAGTGCATGTGCATTGGAGGACGGCAGCACGACATAATTTTAGAAGATGGACGGAGGATACAGCATTCTCAAAATTATACGTACTTAGGACTTAAAATGTCAAGATGGTACATTAGATGAAAATGGTTAAGAACGAATAATAGTATTTCGAAGGAGAGCTGTATCTGTGCTGAACGGGGTGTTGTGGGATCAAAACATTTCAAAAGAGAATAAAAAAGAATTTATGACACAATTGTAAAAAGCATTATAACATATGGTAGTGAGGTATGGCCAATTAAGAGCAGACCAGAAAGAATGTTGTTGGCTACTGAGATGGACTTTTGGAGAAGAGCGGCAGGAAGATCAAGAAAAGAGAGAGTGAGAAATGAAAGTATACGGAGGATAATGGACGTAAGGCATACAATTGTAGAGGATATAAGAACAAAACAACTGGTTTGGTACGGGCATGTACAAAGAATGCCGGATGAGCGAATTCCCAAAAAAATCATGCAATGGCGAACACCTGGAAGAAGAAAACGAGGAAGGCCGAGACTGAGCTGGAGAGAGGGAGTCGAAAAGGAAATAGAAGACCTGTGGTGGGACCGCGATCGGTGGAGGTTGGAGATCAAAAGACGGCGTAGAACGTTGTAGACCGAATTATAGATAGATAATACAGTTTTTATAAAATTAATGTTTGTTTTTTATTATTATTACATTTTTTTAAATTTGTATTTTAAGTTTTACTAGCCTAACCTAAACTAACCGTAAAGTAACCCGGAAACCGTTGAGATTAAATTCAAAACTCCTTACTGTTGGTTCTGTTTTACGATTGATTTAAAGTATAATTACATTGTTTTTTATTTCTTCATATAGTAGTTCATACTATCGATGCAAGAAATTAAAAGCACTAACATTTAAACTAAACTTTATTACTGTGTTCAGTATTGAAGATGGAGGTTCTCCGAAACGCGTCAACGAAAGTAAAATTTTCGAAGCTAGGGAAGGCAGATCATTACACTGAACATAGTGATAATAATTCTAGCAGAAAAGAAAAAGAATATAAAAACCATTTAAACTTTGTAATTTTAAATTATTAATGTAATCCTTTTTTATTTCTGCTCAGAAAGTTATTATTTTGTTGAGTACACTCATTTGTTAATTTCTTTCATTTGTTAACAATTTTTCGGACTACCTCTACTTTCAAAACGTATTACTGTACAGTTACTTCAGACATGGAAGCATTTTCTTATAATACTTAACACTCTCCCCTATTAATTCCACCCTTGACTACTACATGTTTTTAATCTACCTTTTCGCTTCTGATTGGTCTTTTCAATACTTTCTCTGAGTTTGTAATAAAACAGTTATTTTACTAATAAGCATGTAAATATCATTCCATTAAAAATTACAAAATGATAAATCGATGGTATTAAGCGACATATAAAACGAAATACATTAACTTATAAGTGATTTTCTCCTTCAGTTTTATAACGGCCATGGATTTATAATGCACACAACGACCTGTCTATAGTGAAGGGATAAAATATAATAAATAATAAAATGATAAATAATAAAAAATAAAATAAAACGACCTGATAAAAAATGTAAAAAATAGGGAGAGAGAAATAACATATTTTTCGTGTATTGTATCACTAAAGGTGAAGTTATCAAAATTTTCCACATTTTATTGAATTTGTTATTAAGTCAAGTGACCATGCCGTAGTCAAAAATTTATCTTTCTATTTTTTACCAATTATACGGTGTTGTGTTTTCACCGATTCACCCCTAAGCACTGAGTTCCTTTTATTTAAAATTTGGGGTTCACTAACACGACTTGGAAACTTTGGTCAAATTAGAAGAGATTTTAATTTATTAATACCATCGAAATGGACAGTTTGAATGACGATTATAGGAAAATTAATATTTTCATTTTTTTTTTTATTATTGCCAGATATCAGTTAATTTCACTGAAAATTAAGCTGTTGAAGCGGTCAGTACAAAATGAGTTTTGAACCAGATATGTAGCTACTTCTGACGGAGTCTTCTTCCAAATATTTATATATATATATATATATATATATATATATATATATATATATATATATATACGAGGTGTGTCCAGAAAGTAACAAGAATTTTTGAATTTTGCGGGCTTGGAGAGTCCGATTGTCAAACTTTTTTTATGTTGGTATACATTCCCTTGAACTATGATAAAACTTTCAGCTGTTTTAATTGTTGACTTTGTCTGTGACAGCCACTAAGGTTAAACGTGTTTTTATGAGCTCGGCGATTTTCGTTTGTTAAAAGAAACGGATCAAAGAATTTGTATCACATTTTGTGTAAAAAAGTGTGTGAAATGTTAACAAAGGAGTATGGTGAGTCTGCTATGAGTAAAGGAAGAGTTTATGAGTGGTATAAGCGTTTCCAATAAGGCCGTGAAGACGTTGAAGATGACGAACTCCCTGGACGCCCCATCACATCAATAACCGATGAAAACGTGGAAAAAGTGAAAGAAATGGTTATGAACAATCACCGAATCACAATTAGAGAGGTCGCTGATGATGTTGGCATATCGATTGGATCATGTCATGACATTGTTTCCAGTGTTTTGTGCATGAAACGCGTGGTAGTAAAATTCGTTCAAAAATTGTTGAATTTTGAACAAAAACAGCGGCGAATGGAAGTTGCTCAGGAGTCACTAAATGAAGTCAACGACGATGCAGAAGTACTGAAACGTATTATAACAGGTGACGAAACATGGGTTTACGGATATGACGTCGAAACTAAGGCTGAATCATCCTAGTGGAGGCATTCTGACTCGCAAAGACCGAAAAAGGCTCGACAAGTGAGGTCGAACGTGAACGTTATGCTCACTGTATTCTTCGATATTAATAGCATAGTGCATCAAGAATTCCTGCCACCAGGTGAAACGGTCAATAAGGAGTACTACCTACAAGTTCAACGCCGTTTGCGTGAAGCAATCTGAAAAAAACGCCCAGATCTGTGGAAAAACAATTCATGGCTTTTGCACCACGATAATGCACCAGCTCACACTTCATTGCTTGTTCGTGAATTTTTTGCCAAAAACAGTACTGTAACGATGCCCCAGCCTTCATATTCGCCAGACATGGCTCCGTGTGACTTTTTCCTATTTCCAAAAATAAATATAACCTTAAAGGTCCGTCGTTTTACAGCCGTAGATGACTTTAAAAGCGCATCGCTGAAAGAACTAAAGGCTATCTCAAAGATCGAGTTTGAGCAGTGTTTCGAGGATTGGAAGAAGCGCTGGCACAAGTGCATAATCTCCAATGAGGACTATTTTGAAGGCGACAACATCAATGTAGAATAATAAATAAATATTTTGTTCAAAAAATTAAAACTCTCGTTACTTTCTAAACGCACCTCGTGTATATATATATATATATATATATATATATATATATATATATATATATATCGATAACGTAAACAACTAATTAAACGTAACTGGGTGTGTGTTTAATTATATTAGTCAATTAAATAGTTTAAAATAACAACCACTTCTATTCTTAAAAGGACAAATTTTTAATGTTTTTGAAAATCTGTTTTCACAATTGTCAGGTTACCAAACCTGACTGAGGCACGAGGCACTCCTACGTATTATTTTTTCCTACCAACACTTTTTGTTTAGTTATATAACTATGTGGAGAATTCGTTTAAACCAAAATCAAATTTTTTTCCTATGAGCTAATGTTTTTAGGTTTTCCTCTTGAAAATCCAGTATTGATATTTTGGTTAACAATAAATAAATATAACCTTATATCGACATTGTTTAGCTAATAGCTTCTGTCACAAACCGCTTCGAAACCACTTTCTTGGACTTTGGAAGAAAATGTATCTAAAATTCTAAAGATGATTTTTTGCACACTCACAATACTTTCTGTTTACTTTGTACTACAATGAGAACGTACAAACCTAAGTGTTGCGTAAGCTAGTCGGAACGTATCGAGCTGTTGGGTGTAGAAGGACACGCTCCAATTGGCTAATTGCAACAGTACGCTCAGGTTATTACAGTTAGCGGCCGTATATCTGATAGAACAGGATTAGCTGTTGCCTACCCACGGCTTTACACGTGCGACGATATCTTCAGCTCTTGTTCGCACCTTGTTATCCTCTACCATAAAATATACCGTTCGATAAATCCTTCAAAAGACTTTATCGTAGAGTCTATACGATAATCTTATTTGATTTACTTCCCAAAAACCATTATATTTATTTGACTAGTAGAGATCTGCACACTACGTAATAGTAGCTTGGAATATCGGTTGTTAGTGGTGTAATTTTTAAATGTTAACCAAAAACCCGATGTTTTTTTTTTGCTAGCAAATTTTCATTGTTAGCAATAATGAAACAAGAATCGCTTTAACAATTTTAAATCTAAAAACATTGTCATCTTTTTGTGTTTCCTCTATTGTCACGTGTTCATCTGTGAGTTAGTTTGGTTTAAATTACAAAAACAAAATCTATTTTGAAAATAGCTTGAACACGTTTTTATAAAGGGAAACCAGTTTAACAGTTTCAAATGATAAAAATTTATTACAAATCATAAAAAATCTACAACTTTTATATATTAAAATTTCGTTTAACCTTTTCGGATCTTGAAAATATTTCCTTTAATTTGCATACGCTTAAAATTGTACTTCACATATAAAAAAGAAAATATTTTAAAATAATATTTTTTTCTATTGCAATTAGTAATGGGCTAGTCGACTAGTACCTGAAGTAGCAGACTGGTCGGTTATTTCTAATCAGAATGAGATCAGAAGATTATTTTTTTTCGACGAAAAACCGTTAAGGTTATCATCGCCGTCATGCAAAATTAAGGTATATAAAAAAAAAGAAATTAACAAAATTTACTTATATATATAAATAAAACTACAACAAACTGTAATAGTAAAAATAAATTAAACAAAATTTAAATAACAGGTATAACTGTATCAATAATAAATACTTAAGAACTAAATAACATTTAATAATGAATAAGATTTAATAACAATTCCTAAAGGTATATATAAACATAACAGAAATAAAATTATTTAGATAAAATAAATAAATAATATAACACAAGAAATAACAACTATATAAATTAAATTTTATTTAAAACATTCAGACGATGAAGGAAGTCTAGAACCCGGTCAACGGCCGAGGCACTATCTCCCAACATCGTCTGCAAACAGTTGCTCAGACCACACATAACACGCACATTTTGAAAACCATCACAATCGAGCAGTATATGTTCAACTGTGATGGCTTCGATCAGAAGATTAAGGACAAGAAGACAACTCAGCTGATGCGTTAAGGTCTTATTTTTTTGTAGACTCTGTTCTAAAACTATTATAACAAAAAAAATTAGGGTGTCTACTTTCTAAATTTAACCGCACATTAATAATATTATTTAAACATTTCAGACACTTCTTACATAATTTACATAAAATTTTATCGTTTTCTCTTCTATCAAAATATTCCCAAAATATTGATCTTTTTGGAGAAATTTTAATACTGTTAAATAATAATACTCTCTCTTTATTTGTTTCACCCAACTTTGGGGTACACTAAATCAATCACTTTTTAATGTTCTGTGCCTTCCTCGTAGCCCAGTATTGCTTCATTCGTTGTGATCTTGCTTTTCTTTCTTCGTCAGAGATTTGGATCGTTCGCTTGGATTTGACTTTGCCTTGGAACCGTTGCTTCTTGTCCTTGGTTATTGTTTTGGCTGTTCTGTCCATGAGCATAGTGACAGTGATCTGCATTTCTGTTATGTCTGTCTCCGTTTCTCTAAACCAAAGTGGTTTGGCTCTTCTACTGCGAAAGTAGTCAAATATTTTTTTGGTTAGTCTATTTTTGTCCATTCTGAGGATGTGCCCATAAAAATCAATTCTCCTTTTTCTTATTGTGTCTGATAGTGTTTCAGTTTTTTGGTAAAGAGTTTCATTACTGATGTGGAGTAATTGGTTGTTACGGAATTTGGTACCTAAGATTTTTCGTAATATCTTTCATTCTTTGATCTCCAGCCTTTCAAGTGGGCCCTGGGTTGTGAGAGATAATGTTTCAGCTGCATATAAGGCTTCTGGTTTAATTACCGTATGGTAATGCCTTATCTTTGTATTCCAGAAGAGGGACTTCATGTTGTATGTGTCCTTGATAAGTTGGAAGGCTAATTCAACTTTATTTCTCCTAGATTCCATAGCTTCTTTGTCTAGGGCGTTCCAGCTGATCCATTCCCCAAGATATTTGAATATTTAATACTATTAATAATAAATTTTTAAAAAAATTACTACTCCACGACCACTAAAGTAACAATAGTAACTTATTTACACTATTTATTTACAACACTCTATTTAACATACTGCTTATTTATATACACTCTGATATCCTGAAACCATACCATTATACTACAAGAAAACTTTAAAAACCTCTTAATCTCTTAATAAAATCATCACTCAATCAAAAACTGCAGAATACTGAATAACTGAATAATACGTCTACTGGACTTACTTTAATATCAATTCCAGGAATTGTGCTCACATTGCCTTGTGTTCCAGGAAAAGTGAACACCGACTAGTCGACTACTTTAACTAATCAATGGAATTGGCTTGATAATGGATCCGTAAGTTGGACGAATAAAACTAGTCGACTAGTTTTTACGATTAGTTTATTCGATGTTTCAATCTAGTCGACTAGTCACTAATCGATTGTTTGAAGTAGTCGATATTCCCATTACTAATTGCAAGATATAATAATAAAAATATAAAAAAACAAAGAATAAAGAAATTGTTATGCCTAATTCTTTGAAAAACTGGGAGAACTACTTAGGAATGAATAAGCAGCAACACTTTTAACCAGATTTCACTATTGCAATAAGCGTTAAGATCTACTTAGAATGTAACTTAGAATTTCAATTACTTGCAAAAATTTATTTGAAAACGACTGTTAAAGATCGAAAATCTTAAATGCCGACGCGTGCACGCTGGTCGTAATGGTGAAATAAGATTAAAAAAATGTTTTACAACTGTTAATTTTGTGAAAATTTTAACGTCATGCCAGCGAAAGAATATGATTTGATTATCAATTGATAATA
>CM040184.1:8128899-8146399 GCA_022606455.1 Callitettix versicolor
AGCACTGAAAAAGGGGTGCACTGAACAACGATTTTCCCTAAAGAGGTAAACATGAGGTACAACAATTTTTAAAAATATGTTTTTCATCTGACCTTCTTAAAACGTAACATAGTCACTCTTGAGTATAAGTAATGAAATATATTTTTCACCTTTTCTCCAAAACGCATCCCCTAAAAAGATTGAAAGAAGGTATAAAATATAAAAAAGTGGTACAATTTTGTATCGAAAAAATATTTGTATATCTTATATGCTATGAAACGCAAATTTCAACATTTTTCTGAATTCATCCCCTAAAAGAATAAAAATGGAAAAAGAGTTATCATTGGAGAAAAAAGAGTGTTTGCATTGGAGAAAAATATGTTTTATCAAATTTTCTTAAAAGTAAACAAAATATTTTAAAACACAAATTATGATACACGCAATTCAGTATTTTCCCCCGAATTCATCCCCTAAAAGGACAAAAATATAGAATAGGTATAAATGTTTGTTTTGGACAAAAATATTCTTGATCAGATTTACTTAAATTCGAATGGAACACGTTTGAAGACAACAAAACAACATATTCAGGTTATAATATTTTTTCATATTCACTGTAAAATAATCACGAGTTTAGATGATCACGCTTTCATTAGTATATTTTTTTATGTTTCTAAATTATTACATTACTGAAACAGTTTAAGTTTCGTGGGCGAAGCCAAGACAGGTAATGCTAGTAATACATAAATCTTGAACAATTTATCCAAATTAAAATGACATGACAGTCTTAATACGTGGGCTAGTCGGTAGTAGAATTAAATGACAATTAATAATTTTAATATTTATTAAATAATGTCTAAGTATATTTATTTATATATTGTACAATTTGTCCAACACAAATTCTCTAACACTTTTTTTAAGATGGCCGCGATGGATATGTTTATTAAAAACTCATTTTTTTGTTACAATATTGAACAAGGTGTGTTCAATTTATTAACATAACAGCTGAAACAAACGTGTTAACTGGCCTTGATTTGTAGTATGACAGCGTTATTATTAATTTATATATTTCTTATTGAACCTATTTATAAAAAAATATTTTGTACACACTATGTGCAAGGCATGCTTAACTGAAACGCTCCAACAATTTTGCTAGATGATCTTTGCAAAACTATACAATACAGTGGTATTAATTATTAATTTAAATATATACGAATAAACTTTTCATATCCAAACTTTAAAAAAACAATGACGTTCCAACTATGTGCAAGTTATTTCATTGTAAACGCTACAATAATGCTGTACTATCTGTGCTGTAATGCAGTGTAATAGAGTTAATTAATAAGTAATTTAAATAGTAACCATTGCATTTGTATTCATAATTAATATTAAACAACAATATCGTACAAAGTATGTGACGCTATATCAGGTTTGTGCAAGAGGGCTGCGAATATATATAAAATCATAAACAATGTTAATATTTTGTATTGAGATTATTGTACAAATAATATTGAACAATTAAATTTACAATGCGAATCTTGTGATTGCCAAAACAAATGTGGCAATAGGGTAATTGCCAGAATTAAAAACAAAAAAACATTAAAATGTATGTAATCAGCGTTCAACATTATTTTTCATTGGACCAGTTGTAAGTATTATCTTATATATATACGAGGTGTGTTCAGAAAGTATCGAAAATTTTTAAGTTTCGCGGGCTTGGAGAGTCCGATTGTCAAACATTTTTTTTATTATGTTGGTATACATGCCCTTGAAGTACGATAAAACTTTCAGCTGTTTTCATTATTGACTTTGTCTGTGACAACCACTAAGGTTAAACGTGTTTTTATGAGCTCGGCGATTTTCGTTTGTTAAAAGAAACGGATCAAAGAATTTGTATCACATTTTGTGTAACAAAGTGTGTGAAATGTTAACAAAGTAATATGGTGAGTCTGCTATGAGTAAAGCAAGAGTTTATGAGTGGTATAAGTGTTTCCAAGAAGGCCGTGAAGATGTTGAAGATGACGAAAGCCTTTGACGCACCAGCACATCAACGACCGATGAAAACGTGGAAAAAGTGAAAGAAATGGTTATAAACAATCGCCGAATCACAATTAGAGAGGTCGCTGATGATGTTGGCATATCGATTGGATCATGTCATGACATTGTTTCCAGTGTTTTGTGCATGAAACGCGTGGTAGTAAAATTCGTTCAAAAATTGTTGAATTTTGAACAAAAACAGCGGCGAATGGAAGTTGCTCAGGAGTCACTAAATGAAGTCAACGACGATGCAGAAGTACTGAAACGTATTATAACAGGTGACGAAACATGGGTTTACGGATATGACGTCGAAACTAAGGCTGAATCATCCTAGTGGAGGCATTCTGACTCGCAAAGACCGAAAAAGGCTCGACAAGTGAGGTCGAACGTGAACGTTATGCTCACTGTATTCTTCGATATTAATAGCATAGTGCATCAAGAATTCCTGCCACCAGGTGAAACGGTCAATAAGGAGTACTACCTACAAGTCAACGCCGTTTGCGTGAAGCAATCCGAAAAAACGCCCGGATTTGTTTGAAAAACAATTCATGGCTTTTGCACCACGATAATGCATCAGCTCATACTTCATCGCTTGTTCGTGAATTTTTGGCCAAAAACAGTACTGTAACGATGTCCCGGCCTCCATATTCGCCAGACATGGCTCCGTGTGACTTTTTCCTATTTCCAAAAATAAAGAGAACCTTAATGGGCCGTCGTTTTACAACCGTAGATGACATTAAAAGCGCATCGTTGAAAGAACTAAAGGCTATCTCAAAGATCGAGTTTGAGAAGTGTTTCGAGGATTGAAAGAAGAGCTGGAACAATTGCGTAATCTCCAATGGGGACTATTTTGTAGGCGACAATATTAATGTAGAAGAATAAATAAATATTTTGTTCGAAAAATTAAAATTCTCGTTACTTTCTGAACACACCTCGTATTTCGAAAGTAAGTAATAATTTAAAATAAATTTAGTTCAGCTAATTTTGGTTTAGTACTATAATGAGATTCATTGCTATATGCAGGGACATTTGCGGTTTAATAATCAACATTTTTTTTTAATTTGTGTTATATGGTTGCTATGGCAACGAGTTTGTTTAGAGTTACTGTTTATTCTCTGTATTAGTTTAAATTGTACAGCTGATATTACTTGTAATATCCAAAACATTGCAATTTTATTTTAATTTGTACTTTTTTAACGAGGTAATTCAGCCGTAGATGACATTAAAAGCGCATCGCTGAAAGAACTAAAGCCTATCTTAAAGATCGAGTTTGAGAAGTGTTTCGAGGATTGGAAGAAGCGCTGGCACAAGCGCATAATCTCCAATGGGGACTATTTTGAAGGCGACAACATCAATGTAGAAAAATAAATAAATATTTTGTTCAAAAAATTAAAATTCTCGTTACTTTCTGAACACATCTCGTATATATAATTTCTCGAGTCAATATTCCTTTTTCTCAGCACATACTATTCGTACAGATATAAATGAAGTACCGTTAGAAAGATTTTTTTACCGGCTTCTGACATTGCAAAACGATTTACTGACATTGCTAAAATATACTGTTTGTGGAAAATTTTAACGTGAAAGACACTTTTAACAATCAGGCAAAACGGCATCATTGGATGCGCATGCACTGCTTCACAAATCAGATAATATTTTGTGTATTTTACGAAGCTAACTAATAGACAATCCCATTACAAATGCCACTTTTTTGTATAACGTGCTTAGAACAATTTCGATATTTGGTTAAAGTCATTAAACCTAACAGGTTAGCCCTACTGGCAGTCCCCTATCTCTTCTTGTCGTACACGCCAGGACAACGATTTCTAATACCAAACACATGTTTTGAACACTGTTTTAACATACACGCATGGTTATAACTAAACTCAATGAATTCACAATTAATGCTCAGTTGACTGACACCGGGATAACTGTAGTAATACCACGGATAAACTTAACGCCATCTGCATGCCTTTTCAATTGACTAGAAGACAATTATCTATTAAAATTACGTTTGATATCACGATAAATAAGTCGCAGGGACTAAAACTTCAAAAAGTTTTTACCAAATGCCGTCTTTACTCACGTACGTTTGTAGTCTTTTCAAGGGTAACTAAATCAACTAACTTCATTTCATTAAATAAAATGAAATACAAAATGTACAAGAAAATTACATTCTTACATCAAATATCGTTTACAACGAGGTATTGTAATTCACTTTAAAAATTTCTATTAAATAAAAACATCTATTGAAATGTATATACTACGATGAATCATAAATTTGTGATTATTTTTTCAAACGATCGCTTTTCGGTTTATTTTTTAAACATGTTTTCTCTTCCTTCCAACTACCGCCCCCCACCCCACGACAACTCTTATTCAAAAGGCTGTGTTTACTTAAAACGTTCATAGTGCGAAATTTCGCACGGGCTCCCTGGTTGGTATAATTGCTGAACTGAAACTCTACACACAACTGATATTAAAGAAAATGTTACCTATTTGTTTACGCGCTAGCGGGTTGGCATGCACCGAATGAGTCAAAAATGGTTTGTCTTTTTATTGCGTAATGAGTTTGAAAGAAATCATGTTGTGCCTCCGGGTATGGTCGATGATTTGGGGGGGGTGCACAAATTCTCTAAAATCATCAACCTGAAATCGGTCATAGCTTACTTAATACGTTATATAAGTAAATTTTTCTTTTTTAAATTGAATGTAATAAATTGATCTATAATAAACGTCATGATACAATTTTATACATAAAAACAAAATATCGTATCTTTGATAGCTTCTTAGAATAATAAAATGTAAAATATTTTACAAAAACTACATTTTCCTATGAAAAATATACAATATTATTGTTCAGTAAACAATAACTTGACTATATTTACAGTTTGCTATACAACCAGGAAATTATGGATGGATTGGGCATGTAGTAAAATGACGTTTTTTTTAATAATTGTAATATTTATAATGAATTTATTTATATACAATATGCAAGATATATTTAATTGTAAACACTCTAAACAACTTTATGTTTAGTGGATCGGTTATGCAGTATAATAGCTGTAATTATAATCTAAATATTGATCATTGATATATATAATATGTATAATATGATATATATATAATATATATATATATAATTATATATATATAATATAATATATAATAATATATAATATAATATAATATATAATATATAATATAATATAATAATTATATAATAATATATAATATAATATATATATATATATAATTATATATATATAATATATATAATATGGTATATATAATATGGTATATATAATATAATAACATAAGATTATGTTCAGTTGGTGAGTTATGTAGTATAATAGCTATAATTATAATTTAATATTGATAATTGAACTACATAAGATTATTTTCAGTTGGTGGGTTATATAGTATAATAGCTATAATTATAATCTAAATATTGATCATTGACCTCTATAATTTTATATTCAGTTGGTGGGTTATGTAGTATAATAGCTATAATTATAATTCAAATATTGATCATTGAACTTCATTGAACCCTATAATTTTATATTCAGTTGGTGGCTTATGTAGTATAACAGCTATAATTATAATCTAAATATTGATCATTGAATTTCATTGAACTCCATAACTTTATGTTCAGTTGGTGGGTTATGTAGTATAATAGGTATAATTATAATTCAAATATTGATCATTGAACATCATTGAACACTGTAATTTTATGTTCAGTTGGTGGGTTATGTAGTATAACAGCTATAATTATAATCTAAATATTGAACATTGAACTTCATTGAACTCTATAATTTTATATTCAGTTGGTGGGTTATGTAGTATAATAGCTATAATTATAATCTAAATATTGATCATTGAACTTCATTGAACTCCATAAGATTTTGTTCAGTTGGTAGGTTGTGTAGTATAACAGCTATAATTATAATCTAAATATTAGTCATTGAACTCTATAATTTTATGTTCAGCTGATGGGTTATGTAGTATAATAGATATAATTATAATTTAAATATTGATCATTGAAGGCTATATATAATTTTTAACCAATAAATATTAAATGTAAAACAAATTTAGACAGTAGCGAGTTTTGAACTCACTACTCTTAGATTTTTTAAACAGAAATCTTGGCATGCAAGTACAATACAATAAGTGATTAGCTCACTGGTAGACTTAACTCATTTCAAGAATACTAATTATGTGTATAAGGCAAGCATGACGCTTTTTTCATGTTATAGGGCCTAAGAGCTATTGCAAGTTTATAAAAAAGATGCCTATTAGTGAAAGCTTGCTTAATGAACTTTTAAATTAAAAAAGTGATAAGAAAATTAAATAATAAAATAAAGCGGAACAGTACCAAATAAATGCAACTATACCAAACGAAAAATCTTCACAAGCATACTGATTCAAATGAACCATCGGTCGTAAAATCCTTTAGTCATTTGATGATGTCTCTAGAAATAGGCGTAGGCCTATTTAAACGGTAGCGTTTAAAAATGTACAAAGTTAATTTGGCTTAAATATATGAAGTAGGTTGAATGATCCTTGGATTAAACGAACTCTATCTATTTTTCATTGGGTACTTTTATCTGAATGAATATTTAACTTTTTAAAATCATAATTTTTTTCTAAATAGGACTTATCAATATGCGGTAAAGTGGTTTCTTATAACCTAAAAATAATTTATATTTTCAAAAAACCCAATGTTATTATACAATTTAAAATCAACTCAGCCGTTTATCGTAAGAACTATTTGAAAACTATTTAAATCAATAAGTTCAGCTTTTATTTACATGAATTACACATGTTAAATTTACTTCAATTGATGTTTAGGCCAAACTATTTTTGACTTTTGTAACTAATAGCCAACGCGAAACTAGATATTTTGTCCTCCTTTTGTGCGAAAATAGAATAATTATTATTGTTTGCAAAATCTACGTGATATTCTTAATCTTTAATTATATGATTAATAAGCTACATAACTTTCCTTCTTTATTAATATTGTTCCTTCAGCTTTCATAGTTTTCAATGTCTTATTACAAAAAACTTCTAAAACACAGCAATAATAATAATAATAATAACAATAATAATAATAATAATAATAATAATTTTTTTAAACAAATGTTATAAAATAAACCTACGTTTTACTCTAATGAAATAAAAAAAGTTTGAATTTTGTTTTAATAGATGGCAGTACGTTACAATAATTAACTGTGACAAGAAGTTCTACAAACAGCTTCCAGGTTGCAGCACAACATAAACCGTTATTGATTGGTAACAGCTCTACACTTACTTTTCCACATCTTCTCTCTTCAGTCTTAAATTTATATTAGTTTTAAAATAGGTCACTAGATGGCACATAATTACATACATAAGACAGATTTAAGTTTAAATAATTACGAATATATATATATCTTCTTCTTTATTTGTTTCACCCAACTTTGGGGTACACTAAATCAATCACTTTTAAATGTTCTGTGCCTTCCTCGTAGCCCAGTATTGCTTCATTCGTTGTGATCTTGCATTTCTTTCATCGTCAGAGATTTGGATCGTTCGCTTGGATTTGACTTTGCCCTGGAACCGTTGCTTCTTGACCTTCGTTATTGTTTTGGCTGTTCTGTCCGTGAGCATAGTGTCAGTGATCTGCAGTTCTGTTATGTCTTTCTCCGTTTCTCTAAACCAAAGTGGATTGACTCTTCTACTGCGAAAGTAGTCAAATATTTTTTTTGGTTAGTCTATTTTTGTCCATTCGGAGGATGTGCCCATAAAAATCAATTGCCTTTTTCTTATTGTGTCTGATAGTGTTTCAGTTTTTTGGTAAAGAGTTTCAATACTGATGTGGAGTAACTGGTTGTTACGGAATTTGGGGCCTAAGATTTTTCGTAATATCTTTCTTTCTTTAATCTCCAGCCTTTCAAGTGGGCCCTGGGTTGTGAGTGATAATGTTTCAGCTGCCTATAAGGCTTCTGGTTTAATTACCGTATGATAATGCCTTATCTTTGTATTCCAGGAGCGGGACTTCTTGTTGTATGTGTCTTTGGTAAGTTGGAAGGCTAATTCAACTTTATTTCTCCTAGATTCCATAGCTTTTCTCTCTCTCTCTCTCTCTCTCTCTATATATATATATATATATATATATATATATATATATATATATATATATATATATATATATATATATATATATATATATATATATATGTGTGTGTGTGTGTGTAATTACGTACAAATGTATATGTGTATGAGGGTACAAAAATTGATATATGCATGTCTCTATAAAAAGTAGTATGAATGTGTATATAAACAAAATCGATAAATCAATATTTTACGAAATTTCGGTCATTAATAATGATTTTGTTTCCACTCGGCTTAATAGCATCGAAATAAAACAATTACAGTTTGAGAGAAAAACTCAAACCACTATTGCGATTACAATTTTTTCCGATTTGATATTTTCTTTTTCGATTTAGTCTATTCACAAACAGTAAATTATTTATAAAATTTTCGTAAACATGTTCACCTAAAATGAGTTAAAAACAAATTTTTAAAGACATGCTCAAACAACGCCTGTCTGGTGTTTAATCTGAACCGGTTAATTATTTTTAGAAATCAATGTTAAATTCTAAATTATCGTTTTACTAAACGAGTCAGAAAAACGATTATAGGCCCTAACCATCAAGATAATTTTCCACAGTCACATTGTTTTCTACACATTTCGTATAGTAAGAGATAGAAAGTATTCGTTTTGTGTGTGTGTGTGTGTTTAAAGTCCGACTATTGTGCACACTTGAGCTAATGCAGACGATGGGATAATTTAATAGCGTATGAAAATACCAAGCCCTGGCCGGGACTCAAACCCGGGTCCTCGGGGTGAAAGCCCAGTACGCTACCAACTAGGCCAACGAGGCGGCTAGAAAGAAAGTATCCGAAAGTGTGTAAACAGCTTTACAGCCGAAGTTATAAATTTAACAAATTTAATCTACCTGATCCCGTATCAGTTGTGCTGAAGTGTTAATATCAATCATTGACCTCAGTCAAGCGTGGATGCTGATCGATCATCACGTCGGGTCACTAATAAGCTGTCGACTTTGTTATTTTATTTCATTATTGGTTTGCAGTTGTGAATTATTTAACAAGCTGAAGCCAATATTAATTATTTTATCAATAATAAATTCTGTTGTTGATACAGTCGAGAGTTAATTTGAAAAGCAATTCACTTCGAACTGCAGAAAGTTACTGCGGTTTTGTTAATACAAATATGCAATAATTATAAAAAAGAATATTACATTCCCAGTATCGATAAAAAATCTGTCAAATAAAATAATAATATTTACTTGTATAATATCAGCTGATTGTAATTACTGACTGAATACAGTTACTAAAAATCAACTGGACAAATGAAAAATTTAAGTGAATTGAAAAACCATACATTTTTATTTCATGTTTTAAAAGCTTAAGAATACGAATTTTAAATACAGTTTAAAATACAATTGTCTCGAATTTAAGAAAAAAATATTTGAGACAGTTGTTAAAATATGGAACATGATTTCGATACCAAGTTTCCGTTATAAAAAGGTGTAACAATTAGTCTACTTGCTCCAGTAAAGATACTAACTACTTCAGTATCCCACTAGCAAGCATGTAATAAATTAAGAAAATATTTTGTGGTTGGCCACAAAATTAGATGTAGAACTTTAATTACCGAACACATTCATTTTAAAGTCGTATAAATAAATAAATTATTCAAAAACATGATAAAAATTGTCTTACATAAAAATTATTTTCCTCGAAATACTGGGTAGAAACCTACTAATAAAAAACAACCTAAAATCGTTGATCATATTTCTCACACACGTACAATCACAATTAGGTTTCACACAAGAAGATAACGTGTCTAGTCCGTAAATTTTAAATAACAAATAACAATAACAATAATAATAACAATAATAATAATAATAATAATAATAATAATAATAATAATAATAATAATAAATAATAATAATAATGATGATGATGATGATGATGATGATGATGATGATGACGATAATAATAATAATAATAATAGTGATAATAATAACAATGATAATGATAATGATAATAATAATAATAATAATAATAATAATAATAATAATAATAATAATAATAATAATAATAATAATAATGATGATGATGATGATGATGATGATGATGATGATGATGATGATGATGATGATGATGATGATGATGATGATGATGATGACGATAATAATAATAATAATAGTTATAATAATAACAATGATAATGATAATGATAATAATAATAATAATAATAATAGTAATAATAATAATAATAATAATGATGATGACGATGATGATGATGATGATGATGATGATGATGATGATGATGATGATGATGATGATGATGATGATGATGATGATGATGATGATGATGATGATGATAATAATAATAATAATAATAATAATAACAATGATAATGATAATGATAATAATAATAATAATTATAATAATAATAATAATAATTACTAATATTGATACTAAATAGTAATCAAAACAACCCATCCGCAGTTAAGGGTTATTTTTATTTCGTTGTTATTTATACCTAAGCTATATATATTTATTTTTATATACGAATCTGACATAATAATGTATTTTATAAATTAATACATTTATATATTGAATATTCTTATATTTGAGTGTGTAACGATCTGGGGAAATAAGAGTTGCACATCAAATTTCTCCAAGTTCCCTAAAGACCGATAGGTTTGCTTTTCATTTTT
Organism: Callitettix versicolor; assembly: GCA_022606455.1. Classification (NCBI taxonomy): domain Eukaryota; kingdom Metazoa; phylum Arthropoda; class Insecta; order Hemiptera; family Cercopidae; genus Callitettix; species Callitettix versicolor. The sequence continues at coordinate 8,139,707 of CM040184.1, forward strand.
TCCTATTTACTCTCAAAGTATGAATAGGAAAAAGTTTTCCTAAAATTGATTGCAATGAGTTATGAATTTCTTATTTCTTATATCCGAGTATTAATACAAATGTTTAGGAAAAAACTGTAAATAGATTTTTCTCTATTACTGCATTTTACTTATACTTCGTACAGGAAAAAAATTATTATGCCTTTAGCTCAATGTATGCTGACCTACAAAGTAATAAATATCTCGACTGATTTCATTCCTATTGTATTTTTTACAAATATTTTTGTGTGTCTCCTTTTTCTGAACGTGTTTTACAGTTTATTAAAAAAAGAAAAATATATCAATAAAAAAATTAATATTAAGTAACTTAAAATTACTTGAATCTTACATCAATTTAAGTGAATTAAAAATTTAATAAAATTTAAAAAAGCTAACTCTTAGTTCTATTGCAATTTACATTTGTATTTGAGTCAGTAATTTCAGAAGATAACAATACTTAATAATAATAATATGAGAAAAAGGAGAATTGATTTTTATGGGCACGTCCTCCGAATGGACAAAAATAGACTATCCAACAAAATATTTGACTACTTTCGCAGTAGAAGAGCCAAACCACTTTGGTTTAGAGAAACGGAGAAAGACATAACAGAACTTCAGATCACTGACACTATGCTCATGGACAGCAATAACCAAGGACAAGAAGCAACGGTTCCAAGGCAAAGTCAAATCCAAGCGAACGATCCAAATCTCTGACGAAGAAAGAAGAGCAAGATCACAACGTATGAAGCAATACTGGGCTACGAGGAAGGCACAGAACATTGAAAAGTGATTGATTTAGTGTACCCCAAAGTTGGGTGAAACAAATAGAGAGAATAATAATAATAATAATAATAATGATGATGATGATGATGATGATGATGATGATGATGATGATGATGATGATGATGATGACGATAATAATAACAATAATAATAGTGATAATAATAACAATGATAATGATAATGATAATGATTATTGATACCGATAATGATAATGATAATAATAATAATAATAATTATTATTATTATTATTATTATTATTATTATTATTATTATTATTATTATTATTATTATTATTATTATTATTATTATTATTATTATTATTATTATTATTATTATTATTATAATGATAATAATAATTATTATAATAATAATAATAACATTGTCTTATAATAACAAAAAGTTATTACAAGACTGATTAGTTTTAGAGTTCACTTCCTTCCTCTGCAAAGTATACTAAAACAGTATTGCAATTAATGGTTATACGTATGTACATAAAAAGTCCGAATTATACACAAGTCTGCCCTATATGTTAGCTTAGTTCCCTCCTAACGTTGGGTAGGTTTGAACCCTTCGGAGTAAACAATACCAGGGCACTCATTATCTGTTGCCCTTCCCTCCGTGACATGTGGGCCGCTGGGAGGCTTAGGTTCGATTCAACAAACGTGCTAAGAAGAGTACGTTCAAGAGTTAAGTTGAACTATCAATGAGTTGAACAAACAAACAAACACAATAGTGACGAACGAGATAGAGTTTACACAAGCTGGGATTAACTTCAGTCTAATTCTACAAACTCGAATATCTTTAAAATTGTAGTTGCTGCTAGGTGGAAATCCGTTGCAATGACCTGCATAAGAGAAAATAATTATTATATTCACTGCTTTATTATTATATTTAACATGACTTTTTCCATTCTTCATATACAAGGTCTTTGAAAAGGAAGTGACAATTTTATTTTTAAAGTGTACTAAAAAATGCAAATTGAGTGTTTTTATTAATGCAAACTATGATCCTATACGCACTTCTTTCAACAAATGGAATTTGATATTCAAAATCAAATTCTAACAAAATCATAACTTAATTAACCTATGTTTTCTATATGGCCGCCATTCTGCTGCTGGACAAGCATCCTGCACAAAGTGTGCGGCATCAGTCAAGTTACGAAGACTAATTAAACACGACTACTTATCGAATACGTCTTCAACAATTGATGGCTTCAATTCTTGAATGGTTGCTGGTTTTAAGCTGAAACTTTACCGTTCAGATAGCCCCAGAGCTACAAGACCGTTGGGTTCAAGTCTGGGTTTGGAGGTCAAAACACTTCACATTGCCTTAATCCAATCACATAATTTCCAAAATGTTATTTAAATATATCATACGTAAGCATTATGGTCTACATACCATCTTCTTGCAGTTCTTGAATCACGTTATTACGTAGCATGGCCTAAGTAACGCGTGACTATTTTGGTGACTTCATTTTGAACTTCCTCAAAAATGGAAGTTATTTTTGTGTGTTTTACGTCCGACTATTGTGCACACTTGGACTAATGCAGACGTTGGGATGATGCGTATGAAAGTGCCAAGCCCTGGGCGGGAATCGAACCTGGGTCTTTGGGGTGAAAGCCCAGTACGCTACCAACTAGGCCACCGAGGCGGCGAAAAAATGGAAGTAAGCCTCACAGCTCTGAATTACCTCGTTAAAAAAGTACAAATTAAAATAAAATTTCAATATTTTGGATATTACAAGTAATATCAGCTGTACAATTTAAACTCTAAACAAACTCGTTGTCATAGCAACAATATAACACAAATTAAAAAAATGTTGATTATTAAACCGCGAATGTCCCTGCATATAGCAATGAATCTCATTACAGTATTAAACCAAAATTAGCTGAAATACATTTATTTACTTTCGAAATATGAGGTGTGTTCAGAAAGTAACGAGAATTTTAATTTTTTGAACAAAATATTTATTTATTCTTCTACATTAATATTGTCGCCTACAAAATAGTCCCCATTGGAGATTATGCACTTGTGCCAACGCTTCTTCTAATCATCGAAACACTTCTCAACTCGATCTTTGAGATAGCCTTTAGTTCTTTCAGCGATGCGCTTTTAATGTCATCTACGGCTGTAAAACGACGGCCCTTTAAGGTTCTCTTTATTTTTGGAAATAGGAAAAAGTCACACGGAGCCATGTCTGGCGAATATGGAGGCTGGGGTATCGTTACAATACTGTTTTTTGCCAAAAATTCACGAACAAGCAATGAAGTGTGAGTTGGTGCATTATCGTGGTGCAAAAGCCATGAATTGTTTTTCCACAGATACGGGCTTTTTTCGGATTTATTCACGCAAACGGCGTTGAACTTGTAGGTAGTACTTCTTATTGACCGTTTCACCTGGTGGCAGGAATTCATGATGCACTATGCCATTAATATCAAAGAATACAGTGAGCATAATTTTCACGTTCGACCGCACTTGTCGAGCCTTTTTCGGTCTTGGCGAGCCAGAATGCCTCCACTGGGATGATTGAGTCTTAGTTTCGACGACATATACGTAAACCCATGTCTCGTCACCTGTTATAATACGTTTCAGTAATTCTGCATCGTCGTCGACTTCATTTAGTGACTCCTGAACAACTTCCATTTGCCGCTGTTTTTGTTCAAAATTCAACAATTTTGGAACGAATTTTGCTGCCACGCGTTTCATACACAAAACACTGGAAACAATGTCATCACATGATCCAATCGATATGCCATCATCATTAGCAACTCTCTAACTGTGATTCGTCGATTGTTCATAACCATTTCTTTCACTTTTTCCACGTTTTCATCGGTTGTTGATGTGTTGTGGCGTCCAAGGCTTTCGTCATCTTCAACGTCTTCACGGCCTTCTTGGAAACGCTTATACCACTCGTAAACTCTTGCTTTACTCATATCAGACTCACCATAGGCCTTTGTTAACATTTCACACACTTTGTTACACTTTATTCAATTTTTTACGCAAAATTTGATGCAAATTCTTTGATCCATTTCTTTTAACAAACGAAAATCGCCGAGCTCATAAAAACACGTCTAACCTTAGTGGCCGTCACAGACAAAGTCAACAATGAAAACAGCTGAAAGTTTTATCATACTTTAAGGGCATGTATACCAACATAATAAAGAAAATTTTTGACAATCGGATTCTCCAAGCCCGCGAAATTTAAAAATTCTCGTTACTTTCTGAACACACCTCGTACCTGGTATTCGGCCTAATCTTGAAGACTTAAAACTGAATTAATGGATTCGTTTGAGGGTATAACACTGAGCATACCGTTTCAAGGGCTGCAGACAACAAAACCGCAAAATCTGTAACTGAAAAACTCAACGTTGCTAGTTTTTCAAAGCTGGACTAACTGATTTTGTTTGAATTTATTAAGAGACGAATCATAATTCGTTAATTTTCTAAATTTATTGAAGTAACAAAAATCAATTTACGGATAAAGAGTTCAGCTTATTAAAAAAATTCAAAGCAAACTGTAAACACAACGGGTGCTGTTTATTTTCAAGTGAAAAGAAACAAGGGTAATTGAGATTTGAACAAAAAGAATGTATAAAATTCATACGCTGGAAACAAAGTTTGTTTTTTTTCAGTGATCTGCTTCTATTAGGCCACTGAGAGTTCAATTTAAATAAAAAATAATAATAAAATGCTGCCCCGACAATACTGTTTGAAGTTTTTGTGTTTAAAATAGTTGAAGTTCGACGGAATGATTTATTTCAGTTCCGTTTCTACCTTTGTAAGAAAAACGTAACGGCATATGCAATAATTAAAGATTCAGTAATGTTTTTTACGACTCGAAAGGTATTCTCTCTTAGTAATGATCTAGATTTTAAACAGTGCCTATCAAAAGTAGTCAACCTAGTTCTGTGATGACCAAATTTTTATTTAACAAATTGCTATTGAATGTTTGTTTTGCCGACAGATGGTTCAGTGTACAATTAGATACGTATTTACTCCTTATCGGTATCGTGTTGTAACTTCAAACAAAACCATTCTGAAATCTGTTCCTCGCATCGTAGCACTGGTTTAATTTAATGAACGCAATTATATAGCCATTTTTACTTGTTATAGTAAGTAACATTTTTTGTTGATTTTTTTTACAATTAATTAATTTTTTCTGATATTACCTATTTGTAAAATTATTAGTTTTGTAGATTTTTATACTTAATTGTTTCACAATGCTGTTATAATACAAAGTAAAATAGTTGAACAACAATATTTTTAAGGAAACCTTTTATGAAATAAAATGTTATTGTATTTAAAATTAACATACAACTAGTTAATTTAAACGTGTTTTTTAAAAAATGTTCTCATAAGCTAGTTTTTTTAAAGTCTATAAGTTTCTGAGTTATATGTTTTCGCGTGAGCACCGAAAACGAATATAGTTTATAGAACATTAAACTAAAGGTGATGTTTAACTATTACTTATTATAATTACTGAACGTATGTTTGCAACCTTAATGAATGAATTTTTTAACTTTAATGACTAATTTTTCCCCTGTAATGTAAGATGACGTAATAAAATGTTTTGAATTAACAGTTCTTGCCAGTTATGTTTATGTTATTGTTATATGAAAATTAAAATATCATTTAATCACTGACAAGCACGTTATTATTGTTCTTCCTTTAGATAAATATTTCAGATATGAACAAAGGAAATAAATGTTTAAAACACACACACATACATTTGTATTACATTTAATAGAATTATATTTAATATTTTATTAGTAAGTTACAATGCCCAATTATTAATAGCTATCAGTACCTATATTGTTAACAATATATTTCAGTAATTATTTCATTTTGTTAATCTAAAAACGACCCTTTTTCATATTATTAAACAATAATTCCTTTACATATTTTTGTACGAAATAATATGTTTAAGCCCCTAAGTTGTTACATTTAGGAAATAATCGAGGAATGCTGTCTCGCTGACGTGATAAATGCGAACTTCCAAAAATATATTTTTTTATCTTACAATTTTTAAAAATCAAAAATTAATATATTAAATTTTAAATTTAATTAATTAATTAAAATTTAAAAAATAAATTAGCATATTAAAATATACGTAATTTACATTTTAAACTTTCAAAAACATGGAAATGTGCACATAAACAAATGTTAATCTATATAAAATTAACTGATTATGAAGATGTAATCATATTTTTCAAAAAGTATAAAGTAAAAAGGTAAAGTTTTTTTTTTTAATTTAGAATGACTGCAATTTTTTACTGTTTCGTAACTTTTGTTGATAGACAACCGGTTTAGGTTAGTACAAAAATCGTTTCTTGTAATACGTTTGAATCAAATCGACATAGATTAAAAACTTAACTTTCAATTTTTGATAAAAATACGAAAAGAACCTCTGACCTCGGTTATGTTACCTTTCGTATGTTCAATAGGATTTACAAATTTAAAATGCTATTTTATATAGACTTTAACTTTAAAGTCCTTAAATCAGATAAAAACAGAAAAGTAAAAAAGTTACGATTCCTTAAAAAAATTTATATGGTCGCCATTTTGAAACTGTTTTCGTTGGATACAGGAACTTGAACTAAATTTTATTGAAATCGATTTTCGCTAAGTTTGAAACAAATTGGACCAAAATTGCGAACGCAAGAATGCTGAAGCATATATTTCAGACTGCGTGTTCGAATCATACAATGAAGAGAAGGACTAGTCAGTGACGTCATTGAGTTTGAATTAAGAATGAATGGCATTCATCATTGAATGAATGAAAATTAATTGGAAATTGATGTATTCAAGCGGTCGCTTCAACATATTGTGATAAAATACAGACAAAGTACTATGGAATAAAGTGTCAATACAGATCAATATAACACACAAACGC
>CM040184.1:8148899-8181399 GCA_022606455.1 Callitettix versicolor
GAATATAATTTTTTTCATATCGACTTTCGAAATATTTTGAACTGTGATTTTTTTCTATGATAAACGCGTATATAAAATTTTATCAAAAGCTACGTTACTGTTTTTGGTGAATGTACGTAGACATTGTCAGATGTAATTTTAAAATTACTTTTTATGACTCAATGGACCTTAAAATAAATTGTACACTGTTTCGTGTATATCAGTCATGGGAAAGTAAAATATAGCGTTTTATCGAAAGCTACATGTTTAGCTCTGCTGTACGTAGTATTGAATTCAAAAATACATAAAATGTGTTCTTGAAACTTTGTAGTCTAGAATAGTTTTGACTATGGCCGAGGCCAGACATTTTAAATATTATAAAATCGTTTTGTCAATGTATTGTGTTGTTTTAAAAATGATCGGACGTGTAGACAGGATACTGAAGTAAGCAAAACAAATTGTTTGTTAGAAAAACAATTGTAATAAATAAATAAACGGGAGTGATATGTTAAAATAATTAACAAAATACGTAAAACAAGCATTTATAGGCCAGAGACTGGTAAATTGGAGATGGGAGAGAATTTGGAAAATGATAAGAGAGAGAGAGAGAGAGAGAGAGAGAGAGAGAGAGAGAGAGAGAGAGATTTTCCGAAATTGGAATAATTGAAAGAAGAGAGAATGTTGAAGAGTTAATTAAATAAATTGTTCCTGTCATTAAATAAAATTAAAAGTACAGAAGTAAAGGTTTTATATAAAAACGCAGTTTATCAGTTGAGAATATCAGTTGGTGATATTGAAATCATATACTAAAATTGTACTTGAATCCATTGAGACAAAGCCGCCTCGGTGGTCTAGTGGATAGCGTACTAGGCTTTCACCCCGAGGATCCGGGTTCGATTCCCGGCGAGGGCTTGGCATTTTCATACGCTATAAATCATCCCACCGTCTGCACTAGCCCAAGTGTGCACAATAGTCGGACGTTAAACACCAAAAAAAAATCCATTGAGACAAAGTTCACAAGGAGATAACTTGTGTGCTTGTATTTTACGTTTAACTACGATTTTGTGTTACGAAAATGATGTGGACTCGTAGAAGAAATATAAGTTAAGATCTTTTTACTTTGAGTTAAGATTTTCATTACTGTTATTTGTAGAAAGTTTTTTTTTATAAACTAACTAAATTTTACAAATTGTGGAGTTTTTCAGAATAATTGAATTAAAAAAGTAGCATCAGAAGGATAACAGAATACTTTATTAATTACCTGACTATTCACTATCAATCCAAGATATTCTACAGACATTGGTCAGAACCGAGGCCATTTAATAGCCTATCGAAATGAATGAGTTTAATAATAGTAGCCTATCGAAACGAATGAGTTTAATAATAGTAGCCTATCGAAACGAATGAGTTTAATAATAGTAGCCTATCGAAACGAATGAGTTTAATAATAGTAGCCTATCGAAACGAATGAGTTTAATAATAGTAGCCTATCGAAATGAATGAGTTTAATAATAGTAGCCTATCGAAACGAATGAGTTTAATAATAGTAGCCTATCGAAACGAATGAGTTTAATAATAGTAGCCTATCGAAATGAATGAGTTTAATAATAGTAGCCTATCGAAACGAATGAGTTTAATAATAGTAGCCTATCGAAATGAATGAGTTTAATAATAGTAGCCTATCGAAACGAATGAGTTTAATAATAGTAGCCTATCGAAACGAATGAGTTTAATAATAGTAGCCTATCGAAATGAATGAGTTTAATAATAGTAGCCTATCGAAATGAATGAGTTTAATAATAGTAGCCTATCGAAATGAATGAGTTTAATAATAGTAGCCTATCGAAATGAATGAGTTTAATAATAGTAGCCTATCGAAATGAATGAGTTTAATAATAGTAGCCTATCGAAATGAATGAGTTTAATAATAGTAGCCTATCTAAATGAATGAGTTTAATAATAGTAGCCTATCGAAATGAATGAGTTTAATAATAGTAGCCTATCGAAATGAATGAGTTTAATAATAATAGCCTATCGAAATGAATGAGTTTAATAATAGTAGCCTATCTAAATGAATGAGTTTAATAATATTAGCCTATCGAAATGCTAAGATGAAATAAAAATTAATTAGTTTAGTAAAGATTAAGTGACAAAACATAGCTATTTAAATATGTAAAAAGTTAAGTTTTCTGACAGTCGATATTATTTTAAAGAGTTTAGAGTCGGTTATTTGGTAGCTCGACAATCAGACACCTTTCCCTTCCCTGCATACATCCCCCCCACGTGAAACAAATGAGTCTTCAGACAAATTATACATGTATTTATTATTATTAAACATTTTGATAAATACGTTTGTTTTGTAGGTAGCTATTCGACCAGTAGTATTACAACTAGTGCATTTTATCCATCTGAATATACAATATCACGGATCGTAACGTACGGCATCTCGGCATCTATAACTTTAGCTCTGTTAACGGTCTTATTTATATTCATGTGAGTATTAACGTATACTAAATACTTATTGCTCATTATTAAGTTGTTTTTATATATGCTTTTCAAGTAAACCATTTACATATATATCTACCTACATACATACCTACATACCTACCTGTATACCTACATACTTACATACCTATATACCTACATACTTACATACCTACATACCTACATACCTACCTATGTACTTACATACCTACATATTTACATACCTACATACCTACATACCTAAACACCTACATACCTACACATTTACATACCTACATACTTACATACCTACATACTTACATACTTACATACCTACATACCTACATTCCTACATACCTACATACCTAAAACCTACATACCTACATACCTAAAACCTACATACCTATATACCTACATCCCTACATACCTACACACCTACATACCTACATACTTACATACCTACATACCTACATACCTACATACTTACATCCTTACATACCTACATACCTACATTCCTACATACCTACATACCTACATACTTACATACCTACATCCCTACATACCTACATATATATCTACCTACATACATACCTACATACCTACCTATATACCTACATACCTACATATCAACATACATACCTACCTATATACCTACATACCTACCTACATACCTACATACCTACATACTTACATACCTACATCCCTACATACCTACATATATATCTACCTACATACATACCTACATACCTACCTATATACCTACATACCTACATATCAACATACCTACATACCTACCTATATACCTACATACCTACCTACATACCTACATACCTACATACTTACATACCTACATCCCTACATACCTACATATATATCTACCCTACATACATATACCTACATACCTACCTATATACCTACATACCTACATATCAACATACCTACATACATACCTATATACCTACATACCTACCTACATACCTACATACCTACATACTTACATACCTACATCCCTACATACCTACATATATATCTACCTACATACATACCTACATACCTACCTATATACCTACATACCTACATATCAACATACCTACATACCTACCTATATACCTACATACCTACCTACATACCTACATACCTACATACTTACATACCTATATACCTACATACTTACATACCTACATACCTACATACCTACATACCTACACACCTACATACCTACATACTTACATACCTACATACTTACATCCTTACATACCTACATACCTACATTCCTACATACCTACATACCTACACACCTACAACCTACATTCCTACATACCTAAAACCTACATGCCTACATACTTACATCCCTACATACCTACACACCTACATACCTACATATTTACATACCTACATACCTACATACTTACATCCTTACATACCTACATACCTACATACTTATATACCTACATCCCTACATACCTACATATATATCTACCTACATACATACCTACATACCTACCTCTATACCTACATACCTACATACCAACATACCTACATACCTACCTATATACCTACATACCTACCTACATACCTACATACCTACATACTTACATACCTATATACCTACATACTTACATACCTACATACCTACATACCTACACACCTACATACCTACATACTTACATACCTACATACTTACATCCTTACATACCTACATACCTACATTCCTACATACCTACATACCTACACACCTACAACCTACATTCCTACATACCTAAAACCTACATGCCTACATACTTACATCCCTACATACCTACACACCTACATACCTACATATTTACATACCTACATACCTACATACTTACATCCTTACATACCTACATACCTACATACTTACATACCTACATACCTACATACTTACATCCTTACATACCTACATACCTACATTCCTACATACCTACATACTTACATACCTACATTCCTACATACCTACTTACATACATATCCACATACCTACATACCTACATACTTACATCCTTACATACCTACATACCTACATTCCTACATACCTACATACTTACATACCTACATCCCTACATACCTACTTACATACATATCCACATACCTACATACCTATATTCCTACATACCTGCATACATGTTTATATATATGCTTTTTAAGTAAACAAGGCTTAGAATATAACGTTTAATTAGAAAATATTTATTTTGTTGTGACTTCTAAAATAAATGTCACAATAGAAAACGATATATGAAAAAGAGGAGAGAGAAAGCCAGAGAAGAACGGATGCAGAAAAAAATTCAATCGCGACCTCTTCCGAGCGTGATGAACGACCTGAGCGTAACGAAACTAGACGAGCCACCCGAACCTGTATACGTTGAAAATGAAAATGAATACGTAAGTAATTTTGAAAACCGTATTTAAACTTCAAGATCGGGTGACCATAACACATTCCTTATTTTTATAAATCAATATGAACGTCATGTAATTATAGATTGATTGATAGGTTATATTTGTACACTTATCATTGGCATATGGTACTGAAAATGACAGGTAAAATAGCACCTAGACTAAACAATAACTTGTACCTTATATCTATTATTAAAAAATATTGTTGCAATAACGGTATTACAATTATTATTATTTTGTTCATATTGCAACAGTAAATAAACAGCTGTTTCACGAGTTGTAAAAATATTAAATATGCAATATGCAATATTCAATATGCAATATGCAATATGGAATATATAATATGCAATATGCAATATGCAATACGTAAAATGCAATATGCAATTTGCAATATGTAATATGCAATATGCAATATGCAATATGTAATATTACATATGCAATATGCAATATGTAATATGCAATATGCAATATGCAATATGTAATGTGCAATATGCAATATGCAATATGCAATATGTAATATGCAATATGTAATATGCAATATGCAATATGCAATATGGAATATATAATATGCAATATGCAATATGCAATACGTAAAATGCAATATGCAATTTGCAATATGTAATATGCAATATGCAATATGCAATATGTAATATTACATATGCAATATGTAATATGTAATATGCAATGTGCAATATGCAATATGCAATATGCAATTTGCAATATGTAATATGCAATATGCAATATGCAATATGCAATATGTAATATTACATATGCAATATGCAATATGTAATATGTAATATGCAATGTGCAATATGCAATATGCAATATGTAATATGCAATATGCAATATGAAATATGCAATATGCAATACGTAATATGCAATATGCAATATGCAATATCCATAAATATTCACAAATATTTCTTATCACTTGTAGAAAAGTCATAAGTATTACAACAAAAATAAGTTACAATTTTATTTTGTTATTTTACACGTTTTAAAAATAACAACTACGTATTTTAGAGTAATATTGCAATAATTAATTGTATAACGTTTATTAATTTTGAATAACAAAATTTAATGCTTTTTAATAGGCATTCTTAATATCATAAGAAACCTAATTTTAATAAAATAAAATAGAATTGTATAAATAAAAACTACAATTTAAGACTACAATAAATGGTTTATAATTTATACAGGTTGAAAACTTATACAAGCTGAAAAATAATTTAATTCCAGAAGAATGCTTCAAGGAAACAAACTATTACACGCTGTCTAAAGCAAAGTCGCTAGACACAATCAGAGGCAATGGTAAGAAATTCTTTTTATATTCTTCTTTTCTGCTAGGATTATTGTCACTATTTTCAGTATAATAATTTGCCTTCCCTAGCTTCGTCAATTCTACTTTCGTTGACGCGTTTCGGAGAACCTCCATCTTCAAAAACTATATCTATACTGGTCACCAATATTATGGCCCGTCCTATTTATAATTTTCTAGCTCCACCTAACACCCTTCCTCTATTCAACACGTGTACATTAAACCTAACGTGTTCGCTTCTGATTGGCTCTTCAAAATCATACGTTTTCGTCAGATTTTCTGATTTTGAAGAGCCAATCAGAAGCGAACACGTTAGGTTTAATATACACGTGTTGAATAGAGGAAGGGTATTAGGTGGAGCTAGAAAATTATAAATAGGACGGGCCATAATATTGGTGACCAGTATAGATATAGTTCTTGAAGATGGAGGTTCTCCGAAACGCGTCAACGAAAGTACAATTGACGAAGCTAGGGAAGGCAGATTTTTATACTGAACATAGTGACAATGGTAAGAAGTAATATTGTTTACGTGTTTAATAAAATTTAATATACCGTTTAAATAATTAATATAATTTAACAAATCTGATGGTATAACTTTAATGCAACTAAATATGTTCCATTTTGACACAAATGGACTTGTCAGCTTTAAACAAATTTAATAAATATCAAGAAATTACTCTACGTGCTATTGTAACAGCAAAAATAATGGGTACCCAATTTGGAAACGTGTAAGATAAATTATTTTAATTTTACAGTGTTCGTGTAAAACACTATGTTTCATACTATTTCTGTTATATCGATTTAGGACCAGAATATTTACACTGTTTTACTGTGTTCTGTAAAAAGCCAAAAAAATAGGTATAAATATTTTGTTGGAAATAAAGGTAAATACTGAAAGTTGAGTGTTGTTTAAGTAGACAAGTTCATAGTGAAACTTGATTTTCAAAAAAGGTAAAAAATAAAAAGAAATGAATGTTTAACATATGGAATGATAGCATTTTGAAACATTAAATCTGCCATTAACTTCGTTCGAGATAAATTTAATCGACTTCATTTGATGCAACTCGATTATTGAATATTTTATATTATAAATAATATAGCTCTAAGCAAAACAAAAAAGAACTTTAATGGATCATTTTGGTGAAAAATTTAATTCGTATATAAAAACAATACAAGTCGTAGATTATAGTAAACCAAGGCAATTAAAAACGTTGTATAAAATATGAATATATTCAGAAACCTTTTGGAGAGGTAATATATTATGAATACACGATATAAATATTGAAAAACCAAAATTAATAATACTTACGTCACTTATTGATTTGTCACTTCTAAGTATCTGCTGCAGCCGTTATACTATTGTCAAATATATTTTACTATAAACACTATTAACAGTAACTGTTGCCCTGATAGAAAGTTATTTTGATATAAACTGTTTTTTTTTTTCAATACTATGACAATTTTCAGTGTACAATAATTACATTGATGCCTTTTTATCATATCATTAAGGTAAAAAGTACGATAACTGAGAATTCAACACGTTAATACCAATTTTAAGACGGACAATAATACGATGAAATCTCAACTCTCCATCTGGATCTTCTTCTAAAATATACATTTTTTTAAATTTTATAAAATTTTATAAGAAATTATAATATATATTTAATAATTTCACTTATCCTTTTTTTTTCAGCACAACAGTATCTGAAGAAACATTACTTACTGAATTAATTTTACCCGAAAATAACACTGGTGAAGAACACTAATTCCTTTTTTTCACCAGTAGATCGGATGTGTTTTATACCATTTTACAACATTAAATTTTTCACTTAAAAATTGGCATTTTGATTGATAAAACAACATCTGGCGATTCAGCGCTGTAATGTCGTATGTACTCTACTATATTGTCAAATACAAAGATTGTCAGATACAAAGATTGTCAAATGCAAAGATTGTCAAATACAAAGATTGTCAAATGCAAAGATTGTCAAATACAAAGATTGTCAAATGCAAAGATTGTCAAATACAAAGATTGTCAAACACAAAGATTGACAAATGCAAAGATTGTCAAATACAAAGATTGTCAAATACAAAGATTGTCAAATACAAAGATTCACAATTGCAAAGATTGTCAAATGCAAAGATTGTTAAATGCAAAGATTGTTAAATGCAAAGATTGCCAAATGCAAAGATTGACAAATGCAAAGATTGTCAAATACAAAGATTGTCAAATGCAAAGATTGTCAAATGCAAAGATTGTCAAATGCAAAGATTGTCAAATACAAAGATTGTCAAATACAAAGATTGTCAAATACAAAGATTGTCAAATGCAAAGATTGTCAAATACAAAGATTGTCAAATACAAAGATTGACAAATGCAAAGATTGTCAAATACAAAGATTGTCAAATACAAAGATTGTCAAATACAAAGATTCACAATTGCAAAGATTGTCAAATGCAAAGATTGTTAAATGCAAAGATTGTTAAATGCAAAGAATGTCAAATGCAATCATTGACAAATGCAAAGATTGTCAAATGCAAAGATTGTCAAATGCAAAGATTGTCAAATGCAAAGATTGTCAAATGCAAAGATTGTCAAATGCAAAGATTGACAAATGCAAAGATTGTCAAATGCAAAGATTGTCAAATGCAAAGATTGTTAAATGCAAAGATTGACAAATGCAAAGATTGTCAAATGTAAAGATTGACAAATGTAAAGATTGTCAAATACAAAGATTGTCAAATGCAAAGATTCACAAATGCAAAGATTGTCAAATGCAAAGATTGTTAAATGCAAAGATTGTTAAATGCAAAGATTGTCAAATGCAATCATTGACAAATGCAAAGATTGTCAAATACAAAGATTGTCAAATGCAAAGATTGTCAAATGCAAAGATTGACAAATGCAAAGATTGTCAAATACAAAGATTGTCAAATGCAAAGATTGTCAAATACAAAGATTGTCAAATGCAAAGATTGTCAAATGCTAAGATTGTCAAATGCAAAGATTGTCAAATGCAAAGATTGACAAATTCAAAGATTGTCAAATGCAAACATTGTCAAATGCAAAGATTCACAATTGCAAAGATTGTCAAATGCAAAGATTGACAAATACAAAGATTGTCAAATTCAAAGATTGTCAAATGCAAAGATTGCCAAATATAAAGATTGTCAAATGCAAAGATTGTCAAATACAAAGATTGTCAAATGCAAAGATTGTCAAATGCATTTTTTATTTTAGTCCAGATTTTATTTTAGTCCAGTTTTAAATATTGTATTTTAACAATTAAATGTTAACACAAAAAAGTAAAACAAGTTCAGGCCTATAACTAATTATTAACTGTATAATTAACTAATTATACATTAATTAACTGTAATTAACCAATTATTAACTATACAGAATATTTTATTTGAATAGCTATTCAACAATATCATCTTACTTTACAAACTCTTATGGATTTGTAAATCGTGAATTAAATTGTAAGACAAATTGTAAGTTTTAAGGTTTCAGAACTGTAATTATGAAGGCTTTGAAAGAGGGCGCTAGTGAGCAGGAAAAGAATTTCTTCCTGTCGGAGTACCAGGAGTTAAGAAATCTCTCGCATCCAAACGTAATACAACTTTTAAACACTGCTGCACCGGAAGAGCCTGTTTATTTTATTCTTGAATTTGCTGAATTGGGTTCTCTCAGGTTGGTGTTCGTAAATGCGTTACTTCATTTTAATAATGTTCGAGATACACTTCTATACTTAGTAATCATCAATATACCTTTAGGATATGAATATATAAATGTACAAAATTTCAGAATTTGTGTACATTACTTTCATTAAATTTACATTAACTTATACATTAATTATTACATTAACTTAAACTTAAATTATTACATTAAATTTCAGAATTAGGTAAGTTAATTACTTTTTAACACGTGTGGCAACCTGTTTAACGCCCTTTCGGCAAATGATAATGATTAAATATTAAATTAATGTTTAAAAATCTTTTTTGAAATAAAAAGACACAACCGCATAATATTTGGTGTTAAGTTGTACTAAATGTTATGTTATATGTAAATGTTAAGTCTTTTTTATGTAGCAAGTTACTTTGTCTCAAGCGTTTTTTAAATTTTTTTATCCAGCTGTCGTTAAATATCACACGAAGAGGCAAGTAACGAAATTGATAAAATTTAACACCTTTGTTAAGTACTACTAAAAAAACATAGCGTTTCACTGTTTAACTGAAATATTTTTAAAACCATACTTGTATATTAAAACTAAAAACATAATAATTTAAATAAAGTGAATATTTAGTAATAAACATCATATATAATACCCAAATAAGTGGCTTAGAAACTACACGTGGTTGTTCAGTGTTTGCCAACATATTTAACCAACATTTTACCAATCTCTTTTCTTATTTGCATTTTAAAACAGAAAGTCCAAGTGATTTGTAGTTATTCGTTTACATTCCGAAGTTATGCTATTAATATTATTAAAGCTTAAATTACTTCTTTAAAGAATATTTTTTTTATTTTAAGGCGAAAAGCACATTAATGCTATTATCGCCGCTCTAAATGTAAGTGTGAGTGTAAAGTGTTAAAGTCGTAAGTGTAGTGTTGTAAGTGAAAGCGTGTGTTAAACTCGGGTACCGCGAGGGACGTCTAAATCCTCTCAATAAGTGTTTTTTTGTTGTTGTTATTTTAAGACGAAAAGCACATTGAGGCTATTATCGCCTCCCAAAATGTAAGTGTGAGTGTAAAGTGTTAAAGTCATAAGTGTAGTGTTGTAAGGGTAAGTGTGTGTTAGACTCGGGTACCGCGAGAGACGTATAAATCCTCTCAATAGGTGTATTTTTTCACATTGAGGAAAAATATTATTATAATACTATTATAAATACTATTATCGCCTCCCTAAATGTAAGTGTGAGTTTAAAGTGTTAAAGTCATAAGTGGAATGTTGTAAGTGTAAGAGTGTGTTGGATCGGGTACCGCGAGGGACGTCTAAATCCTCTCAGTAGGTGTATTTTTGTTGTTGTTATTTTAAGGCGGAAAGCACATTGAGGCTATTATCGCCTCCCTAAATGTAAGTGTGAGTGTAAAGTGTTAAAGTCGTAAGTGTAGTGTTGTAAGTGTAAGTGTGTGTTAGACTCGGGTACCGCGAAGGACGTCTAAATCCTCTCAATAGGTGCATTTTTTGTTATTTTAAGGAAAAAAGGACATTGAGGCTATTATTGCCTCCCTAAAATGTAAGTTTGAGTGTAAAGTGTTAAGTGTAAAGTGTGAGTGTAAAGTCGTAAATATAGTGTTGTAACTATGTTTAGTATAATGACCTGCCTTCCCTAGCTTTAACAATAGTATAGATATAGTTTTTGAAGATTGAGGTTCTCCGAAACGCATCAATGAAAGTAGAATTGACGAAGCTAGGGAAGGCAGATCATTATACTGAACACA
The DNA here is from genome assembly GCA_022606455.1 of Callitettix versicolor. Classification (NCBI taxonomy): domain Eukaryota; kingdom Metazoa; phylum Arthropoda; class Insecta; order Hemiptera; family Cercopidae; genus Callitettix; species Callitettix versicolor. Next base: position 8,160,512 of record CM040184.1, read on the forward strand.
GAGACAATAATCCTAGCAGAAAATAAGAAGAATATAAAAAGAATAGTGTTGTAAGTGTAAGTGTGTGTTAGACTCGGGTACCACGAGGGACGTCTAAATCCTCTCAATAGGTGCGGTAGTCTTTAAAGAAACTGTGTATTTTAGTTTCATCTGTAATCTGAGGTAGCATAAATGAGTTTTACAGAATGTAGTAATACGACAAAAACATTATCTCTATTATATATCCGTTTCTGTCTATCACACAATAATTCTACGAAAATACCATTTCCTGTATTAGTTATTTTATTGTATTAAATTTTGCATTTTAAATAAGTTAATAGTATAATACCAGAATGTTTCCAATATACACTATAATTTTTATTTAAGGCTGAATTCAATCAAAAGCAGGAGGGAAATATTATTTTTTATAGTATATTTTCGTCTAATTGCGGCAGCCTGATTTAAAAAAAAAAACAAATAAGAGCCTTTCTTAATAACAATACAAAATAATAACCTAACCATAATTTAATGCGTACATTTTCTTTTCTAATAATTCGACTCTTGCTTTAATTTGTAACTGCATTCGAACTTAATCTTCATATGTTGAATTCATTTTATAAATGCAAAACATAAGGAACAGTGCACTCATTCAACAGCTGTGTTTTTTTCATTAAGCTATCTTTCATATTAAGTTATAAAAAAAGGAATCTCTATTGCAATGGGGCGTTTAATCTGTTTATAGCGGCCAAGTTAACGTAGACTTTGCTCACAATAATGTGTTAATTTGTCCGTGACATTGTGAAGGCATTTCGAGCGGGCTTCAGACGTTCAGTAAATAATGCATTATTACATTCCGTGCTACATATTGAAGCGTAAAGTGTATTAGGCATTGTCGCCGCGTACATGTTAAGCGATGCATCGTGCCCTCTTAACTGCGAGACGAATTTTTTTGGAGGGGGAATATTACCAAGACTTCTGCTGTTTGCATGTTTGAATAACGGCTCGGGAGCGTTCAAGTATGGGTAAAATGTACGCAATTTATACTTTATAATTCAGAAGAATCGATTAAAACACAAAACTTTTAAAAAAATTCTCTTTATATTCTTCTTCTTGTCTGCTAGGATTATTATCACTGTGTTCAGTATAATGATCTGCCTTCCCTAGCAGAAAAAGGAAGACGTATGAACATTTTAGAGAACTTGGAAATTTTTAAATCTAAATTAAAGGGAAAAAACATAATAAATGAACAGATATCGTCGCAAGCAGATATTACGTTTAAAAATCTAAAAAATTTTAAAAATTAACAGCAGGGACGACCGTTGAAGAGAAAGTTTGAAAGGAGCCAATCAGAAGCGAGCGAAAACGTATGATTTTGAAGAGCCAATCAGAAGCAAGCACGTCAGGTTTAATGTACAAGTGTTGAATAGAGGAGGGGTACGAGCTGGAGATAGAAAATTATAAATAGGACGGGCCATAATATTGGTGACCAGTAGAGATATAATTTTTGAAGATGGAGATTCTCCGAAACGCGTCAACAAAAGCAGAATTGACGAAGCAACGGAAGGCAGATCATTATACTGAACACGGGTACGAGCTGGAGATAGAAAATTATAAATAGGACGGGCCATAATATTGGTGACCAGTATAGATATAATTTTTGAAGATGGAGGTTCTCCGAAACGCGTCAACGAAAGTAGAATTGACGAAGCAAGGTAAGCCAGATCATTATACTGAACACAGTTTTAAAATAATGTTCAGAAAAATTTGCCTACACGTAAAAAACAAACAAAACAATCTTAGATTAAAAACTTTAGAAAAAAAATAATGGAACAATATTTATTCTTTTGATCAAGCGAATGTAAAACCTAGATATTAAGCGTAAAAGTGATAATAACAAACGTAGTTAACACTGCAGCTTATTTTTTTAAAAAATACACTAACAATAAAATATTAAACAATTATTGTTTTTCTTTAACAAGTTTATTTTAACAAGTGTATAAATCGAAAATTTTCTTTCGTTCTCACAATATGAAATTCTCTATAAGACATTCGGAAATATAATAAAGGAGTAAAAAGAAACACATTCAAAGAAAATATGGAAAACACAATTAATTAGTACCTAGCAAACTTCACAATTAGGTTAATTAATACCAACAATTAATTTTATTTGTTCCGCAAAGATTGTGTTTAATTTAAAAACATGGAACTAATGAAAAACATTGATCAGCTGGAATGCCCTAGAGAAAAAAATTATTAAATTTAGGAGAAATGAAGTTGAATTAGCCTTCCAACTTACCAAGGACACATACAACAAGAAGACCCTCTACTGGAATACAAAGATAAGGCATTATCATACGGTAATTAAACCAGAAGCCTTATATGTAGCTGAAACATTATCTCTCACAACCCAGGGCCCACTTGAAAGGCTGGAGATCAAAGAAAGAAAGATATTACGAAAAATCTTAGGCCCCAAATTCCGTAACAACCAATTACTCCACATCAGTAATGAAACTCTTTACCAAAAAACTGAAACACTATCAGACACAATAAGAAAAAGGAGAATTGATTTTTATGGGCATATCCTCAGAATGGGCAAAAATAGACAACAACAAAAATATTTGACTACTTTCACAATAAAAGAACCAAACCACTTTGGTTTAGAGAAACGGAGAAAGACACAACAGAACTACAAATCACTGACACTATGCTCATGGACAAAACAATAACCAAGGATAAGAAACAACGGTTCCAAGGCACAGTCAAATCCAAGCAAACGATTCAAATCTCTGACGAAGAAAGAAAAGCAAGATCACAACGAATGAAGCAATACTGGGCTACGAGGAAGGCACAGAACATTAAAAAGTAATTTATATAGTGTACCCCAAAGTTGGGTGAAACAAATAAAAGAAAAACATTGTATAGACTTAAGCTTTTTTGAAAAAATTCACAATAAATATTGTAAAAATTAATCATTAAATTGGAATTGTAAACAAATATATTTGCGGGGGGGATTATATGTACAGATAATACAGGGAAGATAAAACTGATTTCTAGGAATCAATAACATAAATTTTACCGGTAATTATATCTATTTTGTAAAGATGTACTTTTAATCAAATTCGATTTTTTAATAATATAATAATGACAAACAAATACTGTCAACATAAGGTAAATAAAGTCAACAAGCTTATTTATTGAAGTCTTGTTGACGTGACGGAACGAATTAACAGAAATAATTTTTCAGAATCCTTTTCGAATTCTGACGTCATTATCATAAGCATTACAGTTTGCAAATACTAGCACGTTAAACCTTATAATTACAATGAAAATACGAAATAAACCAACATAAAATTCATAATTTGAACGAATTTTTAAAATGTGTATCGCTAATTTACTAATTTATAGGTATTTTTAAAGGAGATTACGATTATTAAAACAAAGTTTTAAAATATCAGACAAAAAAGTACGAATTTTTAAAGATTTAAAATGGCGACATTTTGAAACTGTTGAACGGATTTAATCGGTACGAACTTGTTTAACCTGTTTAAAAAATCAATTTTTGTTCAAAGTTTGAATTAAATTGTCATGAAATAGCAAACTTGAGACTGGACATTAAGGATGTCGTTGATGTTATTGCTTAGGCTATATTTAATTATTTTCTTACAAAGAATTGTCGGCCTAAATTGGTTCTTTAGTTTGCTTTTGTTACTATACATTAGCTGAATACTTCCCCGATTTTTCGGGTTTTAGTTTTAAATTTTCCTTAAATAATGAATTTCCTTTAACGTGCTCAATACTGTTTAAATTTGTTTCTAAAATGATTACTTAGAAAATAACATATTCATTTAATTATTTTTGTTGTACCTTAAACTTATTTTATTTCAATCAGGGATATATTCCTTCAAAAAAGAATTATATAAAAAGCTAATTCTAAATGTTTTTCATACAATAGCCTTTTTAAAATGTTTCAGTTTTTGAGAATATTGCTTTTTTAGTCTGAGTTTGATAAGGTTATGTTACATATACTATTATGAATGGCCTTATTTAAAAATAAATAAATAAATTCATTACAAGTAATTATTTTTTTACTTTAATTAACACTTAATATATCTGGTATTATCTACCTTTCATTAATTACTAGAATTTAATTTCCACTTTTCAAAAATAGCCTTTTCGTTTATTAATTATTAAAAACTATTTTCGGTTTTTAGAGGTAACATTATGAACACTTAATTTCTGACGTTACAGAATCTTTCCACTTTTCAAAAATAGCCTTTTCGTTTATTAATTATTGAAAACTATTTTCGCTTTTTTGAGGTAACATTATGAACACTTAGTTTCTGACGTTACAGTATCTTCCCACTTTTCAAAAATAGCCTTTTCGTTTATTAATTATTAAAAACTATTTTCGCTTTTTTGAGGTAACATTATGAACACTTAGTTTCTAACGTTACAGTATCTTTCCACTTTTCAAAAATAGCCTTTTCGTTTATTAATTATTAAAAACTATTTTCGCTTTTTTGAGGTAACATTATGAACACTTAGTTTCTAACGTTACAGTATCTTTCCACTTTTCAAAAATAGCCTTTTCGTTTATTAATTATTAAAAACTATTTTCGCTTTTTTGAGGTAACATTATGAACACTTAGTTTCTGACGTTACAGTATCTTCCCACTTTTCAAAAATAGCCTTTTCGTTTATTAATTATTGAAAACTATTTTCGCTTTTTTGAGGTAACATTATGAACACTTAGTTTCTGACGTTACAGAATCTTTCCACTTTTCAAAAATAGCCTTTTCGTTTATTAATTATTAAAAACTATTTTCGCTTTTTTGAGGTAACATTATGAACACTTAGTTTCTAACGTTACAGTATCTTTCCACTTTTCAAAAATAGCCTTTTCGTTTATTAATTATTAAAAACTATTTTCGCTTTTTTGAGGTAACATTATGAACACTTAGTTTCTAACGTTACAGTATCTTTCCACTTTTCAAAAATAGCCTTTTCGTTTATTAATTATTAAAACTATTTTCGCTTTTTTGAGGTAACATTATGAACACTTAGTTTCTGACGTTACAGTATCTTCCCACTTTTCAAAAATAGCCTTTTCGTTTATTAATTATTGAAAACTATTTTCGCTTTTTTGAGGTAACATTATGAACACTTAGTTTCTAACGTTACAGTATCTTTCCACTTTTCAAAAATAGCCTTTTCGTTTATTAATTATTAAAAACTATTTTCGCTTTTTTGAGGTAACATTATGAACACTTAGTTTCTGACGTTACAGTATCTTCCCACTTTTCAAAAATAGCCTTTTCGTTTATTAATTATTGAAAACTATTTTCGCTTTTTTGAGGTAACATTATGAACACTTAGTTTCTGACGTTACAGAATCTTTCCACTTTTCAAAAATAGCCTTTTCGTTTATTAATTATTAAAAACTATTTTCGTTTTTTTGAGGTAACATTATGAACACTTAGTTTCTGACGTTACAGTATCTTCCCACTTTTCAAAAATAGCCTTTTCGTTTATTAATTATTAAAAACTATTTTCGTTTTTTTTAGGTAACATTATGAACACTTAATTTCTGACGTTACAGAATCTTTCCACTTTTCAAAAATAGTCTTTTCGTTTATTAATTATTAAAAACTATTTTAGATTTTTTTATGTAACATTATGAACACTTAATTTCTGACGTTACAGTATCTTTCCACTTTTCAAAAATAGCCTTTTCGTTTATTAATTATTACAAACTATTTTCGTTTTTTTGAGGTAACATTATGAACACTTAGTTTCTGACGTTACAGAATCTTTCCACTTTTCAAAAATAGCCTTTTCGTTTATTAATTATTACAAACTATTTTCGCTTTTTTGAGGTAACATTATGAACACTTAATTTCTGACGTTACAGAATCATTCCACTTTTCAAAAATAGCCTTTTCGTTTATTAATTATTACAAACTATTTTCGCTTTTTTAGGTAACATTATGAACACTTAGTTTCTGACGTTACAGAATCAGTCCACTTTTCAAAAATAGCCTTTTCGTTTATTAATTATTAAAAACAATTTTCGTTTTTTTGAGGTAACATTATGAACACTTAGTTTCTGACGTTACAGAATCTTTCCACTTTTCAAAAATAGCCTTTTCGTTTATTAATTATTAAAAACTATTTTCGTTTTTTTGAAGTAACATTATGAACACTTAGTTTCTGACGTTACAGTATCTTTCCACTTTTCAAAAATAGTCTTTTCGTTTATTAATTATTAAAAACTATTTTAGATTCTTTGATGTAACATTATAAACACTTAATTTCTGACGTTACAGAATCTTTCCACTTTTCAAAAATAGTCTTTTCGTTTATTAATTATTGAAAACTATTTTCTCTTTTTTGAGTTAACATTATGAACCCTTAATTTCTGACGTACAGAATCTTTCCACTTTTCAAAAATAGCCTTTTTGTTTATTAATTATTGAAAACTATTTTCGCTTTTTTGAGGTAACATTATAAACTCTGATTGGTTTTCACCTCCTTTCTTCGTTTATTAGTCGACGTCCGTTTATTTTACATTTTACATTTTACATTTTACATTTTACATTTTACATTTTACATTTTATATTTTACATTTTACATTTTACATTTTACGTTTCTTTTCAAAATATATTTTTCTCTTTGCTTCTCTTAGATCCAGGCCTAGCTTACTTACTAGATATCAGACATTATATTTCATGTTTCTGTACTGAATTTCTAAAAATTCAACAATGTTTGTGTTTTACAAAAGCTTAATTACTTTGTCTTTTATAAACTAATAGATTATACTTGAGGAGTCTACGTGAAAGAAGCCATGTGTCGGACGAAATATACGAAAGCATTGATGTATATAAGAACATACAAGAGATAATAAGTCCAAAAGAAATCCTTAGCTTAGCCTGGCAAGTGGCAAAGGGAATGACTTATCTCTCCGAAAATAAGGTATGCAGACATTTGTATTTTTTGCCTATAAATATTAATATAGTAATTAGTAATAGTAATATAGTAATTAATATTAATATAGTAATATATTAATTAGTAATTAGTAATATATATATATTAATATAGTAATTAATATAATTAATTAATTGTGATTCAAGCATCTTTCAAAGGTAGATATCGTTTTTTTTAAATGATCTGTAACTTCTGATAAGACTTTACCCTTAACGTGTTTGTATTTAAACGACAGACAGAGAAACAGACATATTACAAAAAACACTTCTAATAACTATCAAATAACTAGACATTGTGGCTAAGTTTATTAAAGTTTCCTTATAGAAATGTTTAGTTTACCTAAAGTTTTTTAATGTTTTCTTTAAACAACGACAAACGGATTAACGCTTTTAATTTTCTGTCACGCATTCAATCCATTAAAGTTTTATAGATTTTATATAACATTTCAAAAATGTCCTGTGATAGTTACAACTTTTAAGATTTTTGAAAACATAAGGATAGAAAACGTAATAAACATTAACTTAATTTCTATAAGTACTTTTGAAAGATACGGTCAGTTTGTATGCCTAACCTTAAATACTTTTTGCGTTTTTAGAAATACTGAACAACTGCTCAAGTCAAATTAAAAACAACAGTTAAATAAAATAGATCTTTGTAACCTAATTTTATTCACTGGTTGCCTTCACAGTTGAACAAAACGTAAATTGTTAAGTAGTGCTTTCAAAAACCTTGCAGAATTAATTAGACAATTTCACGAAGTATTTTTATGGATTAATCCAAAACAACCTCAATACTGAATTTGAAAGATTTGTTGCGTAAGAAAAAATAGCAAACGTGTTTCGTTGCTCCGCTCACCAGTTATTCTAAAATTACTCAGAAAAGTACAACTCGAAACTGGACGGCTCACATATTCAAATCAAAAAAGTTCAAAGAAAATAAGTATACAAAAGCCACCAAGCCCATAATCTTCTTCAAGATGATCTTGGCAGAAGAGATCTTTCAAGCGTTATTGAGCTTCATAAGTCTAATTCTGTCTGGCGTACTAGTATTGTTTCTATAATACGACCGCGGCAGACCAAACATTTTTCGACCACAATGGAAAGTAAGTAAAAGTAAACATACTTCAACAGCTGCCACCCTTACATCTTTGAGTAGGAACTTCTTAAATTAAAAGGAATATTTACTATTATTATATTATTATTAATTTAAGGCGACAAGCACATAAAGGCTATTATCGCCTCCCTAAATGTAAGTGTGAGTGTAAAGTGTTAATGTCGTAAGTGTAGTGTTGTAAGTGCAAGTGTGTGTTAGACTCGGGTACCGCGAGGGACGTCTAAATCCTCTCAATAGGTGCAGCTAGTCTGCACCCCCCTGCGGGGAGGAATATTTACTGCTGGTCGGCAGTAAATACGAGGTGTGTTTAGAAAGTAACGAGAATTTTAATTTTTTGAACAAATATTTATTTATTCTTCTACATTGATGTAGTCGCCTTCAAAATAGTCCCCATTGGAGATTATGCACTTGTGCCAGCGCTTCTTCCAATCCTCGAAACACTTCTCAAACTCGATCTTTGAGATAGCCTTTAGTTCTTTCGGCGATGCGCTTTTAATGTCATCTACGGCTGTAAAACGACGGCCCTTTAAGGTTCTCTTTATTTTTGGAAATAGGAAAAGTCACACGGAGCCATGTCTGGCGAATATGGAGGCTGGGGCATCGTTATACTACTGATTTTGGCCAAAACTTCACGAACAAGCAATGAAGTGTGAGCAGGTGCATTAACGTGGTGCAAAAGCCATGAATTGTTTTTCCACAGATCCGGCGTTTTTTCGGATTGCTTCACGCAAACAGTGTTGAACTTGTAGGTAGTACTCCTTATTGACCTATTTCACCTGGTGGCAGAAATTCATGGTGCACTATGTCATTAATATCGAAGAACACAGTGAGCATAACCTTCACGTTCAACCGCACTTGTCGAGACTTTTTCGGTCTTGGCGAGCCAGAATGCCTCCATAGGGATGATTCAGCCTTAGTTTCGACGTCATATCCGTAAACCCATGTTTCTTCACCTGTTATAATACGTTTCAGTAATTCTGCATCGTCGTTGACTTCATTTAGTGATTCCTGAGCAACTTCCATTCGCCGCTGTTTTTGTTCAAAATTCAACAATTTTGAAACGAATTTTGCTGCCACGCGTTTCATACACAAAACACTGGAAACAAGGTCATGACTTGATCCAATCGATATGCCAACATCATCAGCGACCTCTCTAATTGTGATTCGGCGATTGTTCATAACCATTTCTTTCACTTTTTCCACGTTTTCATCGGTTGTTGATGTGCTGGGTCCAGGGCGTTCGTCATCTTCAACGTCTTCACGGCCTTCTTGGAAACGCTTATACCACTCGTAAACTCTTGCTTTACTCATAGCAGACTCTCCATAGGCCTTTGTTAACATTTCACACAATTTATTCCATTTTTCACGCAAAATTTGATACAAATTCTTTGATGCATTTCTTTTAACAAACGAAAATCGCCGTGCTCATAAAAACACGTCTAACCTTAGTGGCTGTCACAGACAAAGTCAACAATGAAAACAGCTGAAAGTTTTATCATACTTCAAGGGCATGTATATCAACATAATAAAAAAACTGTTTGACAATCGGAATGTCCAAGCCCGCGAAATTTAAAAATTCCAGTTACTTCTGAACACACCTCGTATATAAGCTTTTTACCTTGTAACAGCACCATTGACTGCAATAGGTATAAACAAGTTTCAAATCAAGAAGTACTGTCTCATTTTAATGTTCCAGAAATAATTGCTAATTTTGTATCAATTAAATTTGTTCTTCAAAAAATATATTATGATAATTTTCTTCGTTTACCTGTCGTTTTGTCACCATATTACTGTGAAAGTTATAATGTTCACAAAACACTTGAAATATTTGTTGAAAATTAATAAAATCTCGATATACTCAGTGTAGAAGCAAATAACCTTATAGTAATAAAGTTTATTGAAATGTTAAATAATTTTGTAATTTTCTATTTTTTAACGACATTGTCCTGCAACCACTTCGCAAATCCAATTAAATAGTTACTAAATAACAATTTTTAAGATGTTTAGGTCGGTCTTGGAAGTGAGTTTTAGTCCGGCTGCGCCCAGTCTCCGGTTTTAGCTGCGTGTGACTTTCTTTTTGCATTGGGTTACTTAAAGCAACTCATAACTTAAGAAATGATGCGGACATGAAGTTCTTTGTAGAACTTCTTCAGGTTGCTACAATACTCTTAAGATTCACTTGTTAAGAGGCGTTGTCGTTAACGGGCAGTCATTGTCGATGGTTTTTAACTTAAGAAAATTAAATTCTTATTTATTAATTTCAATAATATTCAATTAATTTCAAAAACATTCATTTATACTTTATTTTAACAGCTGTTTTTTGAATTATTAGGATTATATACCTATTCTTCCCGTCAGTGGTCTATCAGCTCACCTCATAAAGGCTACTGCGGTTTCGAAACTCTATAGCTTCATCTTCAGGCCATACAAAATGTTAAATCCCTCTTCCGAGGTCGTCACAAAGTCAAACAAAACATTAAAACATAAATCACAAACACTGAGCACAATTACACGTTTAAAATATTCATTATGAAATTCGGCTTGGCCAAGCTACACACGCGACTCGTACGTCGTTATATTCCGGTTTTTTACACGCCATTTCGCTTCCAAAAATCCAGATAATGTTCACAGAACTTTATTTTTAATCCTTTGTTTAAAAGTCTGTAAAATTTCGATCATCCCATTAAGAAGGGGAACTAACAATAACATAAAATCAAAAACCTTACCTCTTAGTAGAAGAATACGTCGTTTGACAATAACGTTTATTGATATAGGCCTATTGAATAATGTTTGTAGTTTTCAACATTAATATAATAAGTTTTATAGTTTAGTGTAATAAACTTAATGTTTGATTATGAATGCTGTAATGAAATAAAACATTTTATTTTTAGTACAATGGTGAGACTAAAAGCGTAGTACAATAGTATAGTATTACTCTTTGCAGTAATGTAGGGCATAACCTAAAAATCAATGTGTTATTGGAAACTGTTGTCTTATTTATCTAAGCTATAAAAGCACTTAAAGTGACCGTATAATGTTTACAGATAATCAATCATAACTTACGTTCAAGCAAAGTCTTGCTAACTGCAAATAAAATCTGTAAAATTGCCACATCTGGACTGGAGCGTTTACCGGACGGAAAAAGCTACTTACAAATGAAAAAAGATCTCATCCTACAAAATGGTACGTATACAAGAAACACGAGGGTGGTCTGAAAAGTTTCCGATCTAACAAAGATCTGACATTTTTTCAGAATTTTTTTTATTTTTCAACATAGTCTCCTTGTACCTATACACACTTCTCCCAGCGATGCTCCCATCTCTGTAACCCGTCCAAATAGTACTCGGCGTTTTTCTCTGCAAAATAATTGTTCACGAAGGTGATTGCCTCTTCATTTTGACGAAAATCTCTGTCCTCCGAGCGCAATTTTTAGATGAGGGAACAAAAAGAAATCGCTTGGGGCTAGATCTGGTGAGTAAGGCGGATGGTCAAGCAGTTCAAATCGTAATTCGTGGATTTTCACCATGGCAACCGCTGAGGTGTGAGACGGTGCGTTGTCTTGGTGAAACAATAATTTTCTTTTTCTGCAAATGTGGCCGTTTTTTCGCAAGTTCTGATTTCAGCTTGTCAAGTAATGATGCGTAGTATGCTCCTGTAATGGTTTTTCCTTTTTGAAGATAGTCGATTACAATAACTCCATGACTATCCCAAAAAACAGTCGCCATCACTTTCCCAGCCGAAAAAACAATTTTTGCTTTTTTTGGAACCGGTTCCCCCTTTGCAGTCCACTCTTTGGACTGTATTTTTGTTTCGGGCGTATAATGGTGTATCCAAGTTTCATCTACAGTAATTAATCGGGGCCAAAACTGGGATTTATTGCGTCTAAACTGCGCCAACAGAGCATTGGAAATGTTCATTCGAACACGTTTTTGGTCTAACGTGAGCAAACGCGGCACCCAACGCGCGGACAGCTTTCTCATGTCTAAATTTGATTTAATATGTAACAAACACGTTCTTTTGACATGTTCATAACGTATGCTATCTCTCTCACTTTAATTCGGCGGTCATCTAGCACTATTTGGTGAACTTTGGCGATGTTTTCGTCGGTAGTTGCAGTTTTTGGACGTCCCGAACGTTCATCGTCTCACAAGCTCTTACGGCCACGTTTAAATTCAGCTGCCCAAAATTTTTCTGTGGTAAATGATGGCGCAGAGCCCCCACACACAGAATCCAACTCATCTTTGATTTGCGTAGGCGTATTGCCTTTCAAAAACAAATATTTAATGACAGCTCGATACTCGATTTTGTCCATTTTCTTAAAAATACTCACATCAACTCACTCAAACGACTGTTACATAACAACTGCGCGTCCAAAATGGCTGAAACTTTGGTGAGTAACAGTCAACAGATGAACAACGAAATTCTAGTGCTGCCACCGACGAGTGCTGCTATCTTCATGTTGAGGTCGGAAACTTATCAAACCGCCCTCGTAGTATGCACATCCTATAAATATATCTTCTACAGATATGCATATCTAATAGGCTCTATATAAATATGTACGATTCACACTGGGATAGGTACGTTAAACGGTACGGTTTATAGGTCCTGTACAATAGTATGACCTATAGGCTACAATATTAAGCACGTCTACATTCTTTAATTACAATAGTTGTAAGTTCTGCACAATAAGTGATACACAGTCCTACATAATAGTTTGTAGGCTACATCATATACAAGTGTATGTACGTTTTACATTGGAGTATGTACACCGTTTCCCAATAGTTTATAAATTCTATCTAATAGCATGTATTTCATGCATAATAGTACGAATAATACGTATATAAGTCCTACAGATTGTATGTTTGTCCTTCACAATTAATTATTTATACGCCGTATACAATATGAGGAAAACAGATTTTTTTTAATTACTATAAATATGCAATTAATAATATTTTGTTATTGAATAATTAAATTTTTCTTTATTTTTTTAAGTTTATGATTCCTAATAATTATTTTTTTTAAGTTGGTACTATGCATGTATGACTAAAATTAAAGAAAAATATAGGCTACAATTTGGGTACGAATATATGAGAATGCCCATCTCCTGATTTTTGTCGATAATTTCACAAACAGTTTTGTTACATGTCTACAATTATTTCACTTATAAACTTGAAATTAATAAAGTTTTTGCACATTTTTATTTCTTTCTGTCCAGCTTTATTGCATTAAATATGTATATATACTTGTATTAGAAATGTGCGACGTTATTGGTTTGTTAACTACTGAAAATATTCTTTTAATACATTAACGTTTTGTAAAATAATGTTATAGTTAAGTGGTTGGCGCTGGAGACACTCGCAGATTATAATGTGTCTGCAAAGTCCAACGTCTGGAGCTTTGGTGTTTTGCTTTGGGAATTAGTGTCGTTAGGAGAAGACCCTTATCCAGACGTGTCTGAACAAGATTTGTACCAGCTTCTGAGAACTGGTTATAGAATGGAAAAATTGGATAGCTGTTCTCGTGAATTGTAAGTAAAGCAATGTAACGGAAGCTGCTATAATTAATTACAATTATAAAGTGTAGCGAATTTACATTAGGTAATGAGCTTTGGAGCTGCCATAATGGTAATACTCAGTTCTGGTAACTTAAAATGAGACGGGAGTTAAAGATATGTCGCTATTTAACCTGTCGCTTATATTTTATTATTATTATTATTATTATTATTATTATTATTATTATTATTATTATTATTATTATTATTATTATTATTATTATTATTATTATTATTATTATCATTATCATCATCATCATCATCATCATCATCATCATCACCATCATCACCATCATCACCATCATCACCACCATCACCACCATCACCACCATCACCACCATCACCACCATCACCACCATCACCACCATCACCACCATCACCATCACCATCACCATCACCATCACCATCACCATCACCATCACCATCACCATCACCATCACCATCACCATCATCATCATCATTGTTATTATTATTATTTGCGTATAGACCCTGTTGGATCACGCAAAGCACTCCGACTCATGTCTTGTTCCTTCTAATCCTCCACACCTCCCTCATCCTGTCCCCATAGATCCTCTTCCGCTCCTCTGTCCATTTTACCCCTGCTCTCATTGGAATTTCATTCTCTGAGGCCATCCAACAGAGCATCTTTTAAATATATATATATATATAAATATATATATATATATATATATATATATATATATATATATGTGTGTGTGTGTTTATGAATATATATATATATATATATATATATATATATATATATATATAGAGAGAGAGAGAGAGAGAGAGAGAGAGAGAGATAATTGCTTGATTTCTAGAAACAAAAGTGCCGGAGTTGTAACGTTCTGGGGGGGGGGGGTTATATTGACCTGAAAAAAAAGCTATTTTTGCAAAAAAATTAAACGTTTTATTTATTTCAAATTTTAAGCAAAATATTAAAAATAGTAAAAAACTCAGTTTCATGATTGTTTAAGTTGTATGTCCGTCGTAAAAATTATGCAAAACCTCAACATGTTTCTTGTCTCTTGACGGCTGATGTTGAACGGTGTCCAGATACAAGCCAAGATCAACATACTTAGCCGGACTAAAGAACCGAAGAGGAGGTTTATTGGTTTGTTCAGTTTACTGCGTCACGCAACTGCGCACCTAAAGGTTCTTAGTTCGAGCCGTAGTTGTAAGCCAAAAAAAAAAGATCTTTAAAAACAACAGGCCAGGAACTTTTATATTATTCAGTGATGATTTCAATGGTGTGGTAATGAGCTTTCTCATATTCACTTGACGATATGGTTATCGAATTGATTGACTGTTTCATCGAGGTAGTACTTTTCGGGAACACTCTGGAATGGAGACACTCTTGAAATCCTAAAATTAGGTGCTTCACTTTGAGTTTGAAATTGGTTCCCAATTTTTCATTTCGTTTACCACAAACATTAATCGGGATATTTTGTGTCCAGTTTTCTCATAAATGACGTTGATGGTGTGAGCAAACTTGAAGCTTTTTATTGAGCAGTTTTGTTTCAATAGATTTTTGAAGTCAGGGGAAGGGGGCACCGGTAGTAGGAGAATTGAGGATGAGTCAGTCTAGCGCCCCGTCAACCGGTGAAGGTCAAGCCACACTATTAAAAGTTACAGTGAAGTAATCGCAGTTCCTAGTACTCTCACAACGAACTACCCTCGCATCATAAAGGGTTGTTACGACCTGGGAATGGTTCTTTTACGTGAAGTGCAACAAGTAGTATCCCAGGCTCACCCACTAATAACAGAGTAATATGTGATTAAATAAATGTTTTTAACTATTGTAATATTTTTCTTAAAGAGAGATAATAGAATGCCGTTCCACGCATTCTGCCTCCAAATCAAGCCCTGTGTGTGTGTGTGTGTGTGTGTGTGTGTGTGTGTGTGTGTGTGTGTGTGTGTGTGTGTGTGTGTGTGTGTGTGTGTGTGTGTGTGTAAATTTTCAAATTCTATTGATAAATACGTAAATGAAAATTTCAAGGGTATTTTACTTGATTTAATTTTTTTTTTAATTTTTAGTTCTTATTTAAACCTATTTTATTAAATCTTGGTTCAACGTTTTTATAACGGCCGCCATTGCAACTTTTACGAAATTAAAACTATTAAAACTTCTACACTCACATATTTTTGAAAATCTGATTTCATAATCGTAATCAGGGTGAAAACACACGTCACAAACACTGAACACAATTACACGATTAAAATACGTACGATGAAATTTGGTTTGGCCAAACGGTACGTGCGACTCGTACGTCTTTACATTCCGGACTCAATGTAACAACATACAAATTTCATCGTACATATTTTAATCGTATAATTGTGTTCAGTATTTGTGACGCATGTTATTATGCAACATTATTAAAGAAACCAGTTGCAAATACAAGTGGAGATAACTTTGAAAAAACTGGCAAATACAAAATGAAATGTAGTGATTGCCTAAGTTTCTATATCGGTCAGACATCTCGCTCTTTAAGAAAAGATTTAAAGAGCACATACCCAGAAGTGCATTATCGACAAACTCGGCTTTCGCAGAACATCTTATGGACAAAAACCATAAATCCGAAGACATCCATACCAACATGGAAATATTACCTATATTTCATAAAAGCAGTTATATGGATGCCATTGATGAGTTTGAGATTTACAAGAGCAAAAAATCAGACCCACAACATCATCAATGAAAAACTTTCATTTAAATCAAATTTAATATATGACCGCGTGTAATTAGGACAACTGTTTACCAACGTTGACGTTTGTCTCGATTAGGCGCGTGCTCTAGAACTATGTATATATATATATATATATATATATATATATATATATATATATATATAGAGAGAGAGAGAGAGAGAGAGAGAGAGAGAGAGAGAGAGAGAGAGAGAAAGAGAGACGTTTTGCAAATTCCTGGTAACTCAACTACAACAATACATATTACGTTAAAACCATTGCGTGATACTTTTAAACCTTAACCGTCCCTCTAGAAGTTATAATGAAGCTTATACGTCACTCTAGAAGTTATAATGAAGCTTATACGTCACTCTAGAAGTTATAATGAAGCTTATACGTCACTATAGAAGTTATAATAAAGCTTATACGTCACTCTAGAAGTTATAATGAAGCTTATACGTCACTCTAGAAGTTATAATGAAGCTTATACGTCACTCTAGAAGTTATAATGAAGCTTATACGTCACTCTAGAAGTTATAATGAAGCTTATACGTCACTCTAGAAGTTATAATGAAGCTTATACGTCACTCTAGAAGTTATAATGAAGCTTATACGTCACTCTAGAAGTTATAATGAAGCTTATACGTCACTCTAGAAGTTATAATGAAGCTTATACGTCACTCTAGAAGTTATAATGAAGCTTATACGTCACTCTAGAAGTTATAATGAAGCTTATACGTTATAATGAAGCATACGTCACTCTAGAAGTTATAATGAAGCTTATACGTCACTCTAGTTATAATGAAGCTTATACGTCACTCTAGAAGTTATAATGAAGCTTATACGTCACTCTAGAAGTTATAATGAAGCTTATACGTCACTCTAGAAGTTATAATGAAGCTTATACGTCACTCTAGAAGTTATAATGAAGCTTATACGTCACTCTAGAAGTTATAATGAAGCTTATACGTCACTCTAGAAGTTATAATGAAGCTTATACGTCACTCTAGAAGTTATAATGAAGCTTATACGTCACTCTAGAAGTTATAATGAAGCTTATACGTCACTCTAGAAGTTATAATGAAGCTTATACGTCACTCTAGAAGTTATAATGAAGCTTATACGTCACTCTAGAAGTTATAATGAAGCTTATACGTCACTCTAGAAGTTATAATGAAGCTTATACGTCACTCTAGAAGTTATAATGAAGCTTATACGTCACTCTAGAAGTTATAATGAAGCTTATACGTCACTCTAGAAGTTATAATGAAGCTTATACGTCACTCTAGAAGTTATAATGAAGCTTATACGTCACTCTAGAAGTTATAATGAAGCTTATACGTCACTCTAGAAGTTATAATGAAGCTTATACGTCACTCTAGAAGTTATAATGAAGCTTATACGTCACTCTAGAAGTTATAATGAAGCTTATACGTCACTCTAGAAGTTATAATGAAGCTTATACGTCACTCTAGAAGTTATAATGAAGCTTATACGTCACTCTAGAAGTTATAATGAAGCTTATACGTCACTCTAGAAGTTATAATGAAGCTTATACGTCACTCTAGAAGTTATAATGAAGCTTATACGTCACTCTAGAAGTTATAATGAAGCTTATACGTCACTCTAGAAGTTATAATGAAGCTTATACGTCACTCTAGAAGTTATAATGAAGCTTATACGTCACTCTAGAAGTTGTAATGAAGCTTATACGTCACTCTAGAAGTTATAATGAAGCTTATACGTCACTCTAGAAGTTATAATGAAGCTTATACGTCACTCTAGAAGTTATAATGAAGCTTATACGTCACTCTAGAAGTTATAATGAAGCTTATAAGTCACTCTAGAAGTTGTAATGAAGCTTATACGTCACTCTAGAAGTTATAATGAAGCTTATACGTCACTCTAGAGGTTATAATGAAGCTTATACGTCACTCTAGAGGTTATAATGAAGCTTATACGTCACTCTATAAGTTATAATGAAGCTTATACGTCACTCTAGAAGTTATAATGAAGCTTATACGTCACTCTAGAAGTTATAATGAAGCTTATACGTCACTCTAGAAGTTATAATGAAGCTTATACGTCACTCTAGAAGTTATAATGAAGCTTATATGTCACTCTATAAGTTATAATGAAGCGTATACGTCACTCTAGAAGTTATAATGAAGCTTATACGTCACTCTAGAAGTTATAATGAATCACGTCACTCTATAAGTTATAATGAAGCTTATACGTCACTCTAGGGGTTATAATGAAGCTTATACGTCACTCTAGATGTTATAATGAAGCTTATTTTCACTCTAGAGGTTATGGGTGTTTCGTGAGCAAATAAATTATGATATGATCCAGCAGTTTAAAAACAAAAAAATCCATTAAACATGTCATTCAAACCCAGTTACCAACTATCCGCCATTTTGGCTTTCACAAAAACTTTGTGTTTTAAAAGTAGCGTTGAACAAAAGAAAATTCCGTACAGACATTTAGGCTAATTGGTAAAGAACTATTTTAGAAAAAATGATCAATTTGATCAACTGATTTGTTTCAAAATAGCGATTGATTAATTTTTTTTTTTATTAATTCCACACTATACAGTACACAATTGTGAATTACTATACAGTACTATACAGTGAATTGTGTGACCTGTATACAATTCAGATCACAATTGTATACAGACCCAGTATACAATTGTCTTAACAGACCCAGTAAGACCTGGGTCTGAGCCTTACCATGATAACAGCTCAGAAGCTCATTTTCTAATGGTAATTTGATAATAAGAATTCATATTACAAAACTGAATTGTAGATAGTTCCAAGTGTTTGTGTGTAACTTAGTGCACATTAAGCTTAAGACTTAACAAACAATAAATTTTAAATATGTATTTTCTGAAATTTTTGACAGCATTTTAAATATTTTTGTTTAAATTTATACATTAAAATTTTTAATTTAAAATTTAAAAAATACATTTTAAGTAACAATAAACTGTATTAAATATAACTGGTATCTGTAATCGAATCGGTTACATGAACAGAATTATAATAAACTGTTTTCAATATGATAACTTATAGAATAACTATATTCCATACGTCATAAGAGTAAAATGTATCTTTTTATCAACAGATACGACATGATAAGATCCTGTTGGAACGAAACTGCCAGCAAGAGGCCTACGTTTAGAACCATTTCAAAAACAATGGAGCTTATGCTGGAGAATACCGCTGAATACATGCATTTTGATCATGTCAGGAAATTTGAGAAAATGTCTTGCAATATATATTCTTGAGTTGATCATGTTTTGAAATCCTATATATAAATGTTTGAAAATACTAATTATTTTGCTTAAATAAACTTTATCTATTAACTATAATTGTACATTGATTATAATTTTTAATGAGTCTATTACTTCAACCCTGTAGTCTTAAACTTGTGGCCAGATTTTGTGGAAGTTTTACAGGGGTTCGAGACTTATTCCCATCGTTAGTTTATTTTAGATATTACGTCCATCACCTAAGTACGAGGTGTGTTCAGAAAGTAACAAGAATTTTAATTTTTTGAACAAAATATTTTTGTATTCTTCTACATTAATGTTGTCGCCTTCAAAAAAGTCCCCATTGGAGATTATGCACTTGTGCCAGAGCTTCTTCAAATCCTCGAAACACTTCTCAAACTCGATGTTTGAGATAGCCTTTTAGTTCTTTCAGCGATGCGCTTTTAATGTCATCTACGGCTGTAAAACGACGGCCCTTTAAGGTTCTCTTTATTTTTGGAAATAAGAGAAAGTCACACAGAGAAATGTCTGGCGAATATGGAGGCTGGGGCATCGTTACAGTACTGTTTTTGGCCAAAACTTCACGAACAAGCGATGAAGTGTGAGCTGGTGCATTATCGTGGTGCAAAATCCATGAATGGTTTTTCCACAGATCCGGGCGTTTTTTTTTCGGATTGCTTCATGTTGCGTTGACCTTGTAGGTAGTACTCCTTATTGACCTATTTCACCTGGTGGCAGGAATTCATGGTGTACTATGCCATTAATATCGAAGAACACAGTGAGCATAATCTTCACGTTCGACCGCACTTGTCGAGCCGTTTTCGGTCTTGGCGAGCCAGAATGTCTCCACTGGGATGATTCAGCCTTAGTTTCGACGTCATATCCATAAACCCATGTTTCGTCACCTGTTATATTACGTTTCAGTAATTCTGCATCGTCGTTGATTTCATTTAGTGACTTCTGAGCAACTTCCATTCGCCACTGTTTTTGTTAAAAATTCAACAATTTTTGAACGAATTTTGTTGCCACGCGTTTCATACACAAAACACTGGAAACAATGTTATGACATGATCCAATTGATATGTCAACATCATCAGCGACCTCTATAATTGTGATTCGGCGATTGTTCGTAACCATTTCTTTCACTTTTTCCACGTTTTCATCGGTTGTTGATGTGCTGGGGGCGTCCAGGGCGTTCGTCATCTTCAACGTCTTCACGGCCTTCTTGGAAACGCTTATACCACTCGTAAACTCTTGCTTTACTCATAGCAGACTCACCATAGGCCTTTGTTAACATTTCACACACTT
>CM040184.1:8186399-8211399 GCA_022606455.1 Callitettix versicolor
TTAGGTACACACCAACTTTTTAAAATATAATTATTTCCCGAAAGTTCAGACAATCGTATGTAAATTATTATTTGGGACTCAAGGGAATTAAAAAGGATTATATCAATCAAAAACTTAAGGCACATTTTCCATGATCACAAGATTTCCAATATTAGTTTGAGTAATAAAAATTAAATTTAATAGTAATATTAAAAATATGTACGACTCTATAGATAGGGAATCCTTATTATCGGTTCTGAAAGAACTAGACCTTGATAACAAAACCACAAATCTTATCAGGGAAATATAAACTAATACATTCTCCAAAGTTCAATTCATGGGAGAACTCTCCACCCCTTTTGAGATTAAAACAGGAGTCCGACAATGAGATGGACTCTCTCCATTGTTATTTAATTGTGCTCTAGAAAAAGTAGTTAGAGAGTGGAACGTGAATACACATAATGGAATTAGACTAGGAACTAAGAACAAAGGCATTAAGGTAAATTGTTTGGCTTTTGCTGATGATATGGCCTTACTAGCTGAGACATTGGAAGAAGCTAAGGAACAGTCTCTTGAACTCCAGAAGCAAGCGTTAAAAATGGGTCTCAAAGTTTCATTTGAAAAGACCAAAATATTGAAAAACATACAAAAACCACCAAAAAAGCTTCGAGTGGGAGAACAATACATTGAGATAGTCAAAGAATTCAAATATCTTGGGGAATGGATCACTGGAACGCCCTAGAGAAAAAAGCTATGGAATCTAGGAGAAATAAAGTTGAATTAGCCTTCCAACTTACCAAGGACACATACAACAACAAGTCCCTCTCCTGGAATACAAAGATAAGGCATTATCATAAGGTAATTAAACCAGAAGCCGTATATGCAGCTAAAACATTATCTTTCACAACCCAGGGCCCACTTGAAAAGCTGGAGATCAAAGAAAGAAAGATATTACGAAAAATCTGAGGCCCCAAATTCCGTAACAACCAGTTCATTTCATATTATTGTTTTAACTAGGTTATGTAATTCCACATCAATAATGAAACTCTTTACCAAAAGACTGAAACACTATCAGACACAATAAGAAAAAGGAGAATTGATTTTATGGGCACATCCTCCGAATGGACAAAAATAGACTAACCAAAAAAATATTTGACTACTTTTGCAATAAAAGAGCCAAACCGCTTTGGTTTAGAGAAACAGAGAAAGACATAACAGAACTGCAAATCACTGACACTATGCTTATGGACAGAACAGCCAAAACAATAACCAAGGACAAGAAAGAACGGTTCCAAGGCAAAGTCAAATCCAAGCGAACGATCCAAATCTCTGACGAAGAAAGAAAAGCAATAACACAACGAATGAAGCAATACTGGGCTGCGAGGAAGGCACAGAACATTAAAAAGTGATTGATTTGGTGTACCCCAAAGTTGGGTGAAACAAATAAAGAGAGATTAAAAATATGTAATTAAAAATAAAACTGTAATGTTATTATTAAATAAGTGTATAATTGATATTTCTGTAATTTAAAAAAATATATATATATTTTACAGAAACTATTTAACAATATTGTTCGGATAAACATTAACATAATTTCGTTAAAAGTTAGACGAAGCAACGGACAAAGTGGTTTATTGGATTAGACCGACTGGAACGTATTGACTGATGCCGCCTGACCGCTGATACAAAACACCTGCCAAGAAACAAAGTGGCTCTTTGTGGCCCACATTGCCCAACGCCTTTAAAAGCATCAGAATTAACAGTTTATTGAACTAAAAGCAAAAGCTAAAAAGTAAACTTACTTATATTATCAGAAATGTTTTTGTTTTCATTTAAAATCATTGCATCATAGATTGTAAAGAAAACACAACACTATTCATAAACTAACACAATAAATAGACTAAATTATTTCAATTCAAAGTAGTGTCTAATGATCGGTGACTTGTATTTATAGATCTTCCTAAAATTTTGTTTTTTGTAGGTTAACACTTTCGGTGCCATAAACTTTTTTTACATAGACAAAAATCTATTTTTTTCTTGTCAAGAAAACTAAATGTTTTAAACTAAATGAACATATTTTATCAAAATTATATTTTGCGGACACAGAAAGTTTATAGTAAGAAGTATCAAACTTCTAGGTCAGCTGTGCTACTCACAAAGAATACACCCCTATCAATCAGCTTCCACCTCAGACTGTTAACCGTTTAAGGCGGATCTCACCTCTTCCTCTACCATGCAGACAAACCCAGGTCATCTAGACATAGTATGGAATGAAGAGGTAGACCGGTGTACCAGGATAGCCTTTTCACTGGCCCAGAACTTGAATGTGGAGTACCTTATATTCTAGCGCGCAGGCATGTCTCTCAATAGGTTTCTAGGGAACACCAAAGGTATTTGGAGAGAACGGACGGTCTTGTACAGTCAAAAGGGAAGATTTGAGGTCTAGCTAGATCCCTTACAGGCGATGCCCTTAGGCTGAACAGGGCGGATCTGAGGAGAGTGACGGGATTTCCGACGGGCCACTGGACATTCCGCAGACATCTACACAAAACGAATTTTCACATACAAATCTGTTGTGTAATAATTGTGGTACAGCTGAAGAAACGGCTCAGGACATCCTTTCTGATTATCCAGCTTTGGACATAAAACGATTTGAATCCCTAGGCACTCTCTATGGAGTAGGCGACAGTCGATAGAACAGGGCAACAACATCCGAAACATCTCACTGTTCTCTAAAGGCCTGAGGTTGGATTGGGATGGTTCAGTCTGTGAAAGGTGATGCACAATAAGCTATACAGCTGAGGGCCGGAAGGATCATGGAAGTGCTGGCCCTCTAGTGGAAAAAACTCGAAGTTCACAGAAAAATTGCCAATGTGGGGATCGAGAACCCTCTTACGCTAAACACACTATACTAGCCAGGTGTAGCGCCTTAGATCGCTCAGTCTTTTGACCAGATTGAAATTGTTTCATTTAAGTTGTTGTTTTTTGTATTATTAAAGTGACTACTTCTTATGGCGGGGTATGGATGTATGTTTTGCACGGGAAAAAAAACTAGTTTACCGTCACGTATCACGCTTTTATATATATATATATATATATATATATATATATATAGAGAGAGAGAGAGAGAGAGAGAGAGAGAGAGAGAGAGAGAGAGAGAGAGAGAGAGCCGCCTCCGTAGCCTAGTGGATAGTGTACTAGGCTTTCACCCCGAGGACCCGGGTTCGATTCCCGGCCAGAGCTTGGCATTTTCATACGCTATAAATCATCCTATCGTCTGCATTAGCCCAAGTGTGCACAATAGTCGGACGTTAAGCACCAAAAAAAAAAAAAAAAAAAAAAAAAAAAAAAAAAAAAAAAAAAAAAAAATATATATATATATATATATATATATATAGAGAGAGAGAGAGAGAGAGAGAGGGCGAGAGAGAGAGAGCATATACTTATATGTACTACTTCTTATGGCGGGGTATGGATGTATGTTTTGCACGGGAAAAAATTCAGTTTGCCGTCACGCATCACGCTCTTATATATTTTTGTTTTAAAATGTATTTTTGAAGGGAAAACTTGTATGTTCGCACCATTATATTACTTACCCAGTTAAAATTAATTATTTAGTTTTGTGTCAAGTATTAACTGTGTAACAGTGACGTTTTATACGTTTATTATATATTGTTAGGTGTGAATAATAAATATTTAAATTATTTTAAAAGCCATTATACTGTTTACCCAGTCCAACTTTATTTAGTACTAGCTGTTACCCGTTGCGGCTTTGCCTGCAATTATAATATAAGCAATAAAATTTATAGTCGATTTTCAAAATCAGAATAGGTCATTTCATTTTAATATATTGCTATATACAATATTATACGATTTATGGTTTTCGGCCAAGACATATAAATTTTTGCTACTCGATACGCTAAAACAGGATCATGTCATATTTTAATAAAATACTGTATTATTAAAAAGTCATTATTATATAATTAAACTGGAATAGTATTGTGTTTATCTCAGATACTTAAAACGTGTTCACACCAAATGTAATCTCATTTGGTCCAGTAGTTAAAGTGTATTTGAATAACAAACAAATAAATAAAAACAAACTTTCAGAAATATAATATGATTAGCTGTTACCCGTCACGGCTTTGCCCGCAATCATAATATACATTAAAGATCATGCATTACCGTGTTAGGACCAACAACCGTGTTAGTTAAGTTTTGGAGTACTCTTTAAAAAAAATTAAGGTTTTTTCCTGCATCACCGTTTAACCCAACAACCGTGTCAGTTAGGTTTGGAGTACTCTTTTGAAAAAAATAAATAAAGGTTTGTTTAATGCATCACCGTGTTAGGCCTAACAACTATGTTAGTTAGCTTATGGAGTATTCTTTAAAAAAATATAAAGATTTATCACGCATCACTATGTTAGGCCTGACAACCGTGTCAGTTAAGGTTTGGATACTCTTTAAAAAAATAAAGGTTTTTTTCACACATCATGATCTGTAGATCAGTAAAACAATAAAAATACACCTAAAATCAATACAACACGGTACCGATTTTCGCCGGTAGCAATTTTGAGGTTATGTTGGTCACTTTTATTTTCGATTTTTATCGTAATTCTCCTGCTTTCATATTTTGGATTTTTGCTTTTGGGTACATAATAAAGCATTTTAGTAAGAAAAATATCGAAAACTCTAATAGATGCTGCACTGCATATTTACCATTTTTTCATATAATGTAATTACACAAATATATATAGCCTACTACCTTACAATTAAAGTATCCTAATAAAATTGTAAATAATATATATATTCTGCACTCTGCTTTAAAAACACTGAATAGTCTTAAATGAAAAATACCAGATTGTGATTATTAGATGAAAATGTAACATTAAAAACAATAATTTTGCAATATATAAAACATAGATTAAGATTTGTAAAATGGGATTAGATCTATGTCCATCTCAGGTGCCTAAATCTCATGTTCAGTAAACAGTAATTAAACCTAACTATAGTTAACAGATGTTACAAAACTAAAAACTGATAATTATTTTGGGCTGGGTAAGTAGTATAATGACGTTTTGTAAAACGGGAATAGGCCTATATGTATCTCTGATACTTAAACCATATACGTACCAAATTTCATCTCAATTGGTTCAGTGGTTAAAGCGTGATTGAATAACAAACAAACAAACACACAAACTTTCAGAAATATAATATGAATTAGATTTAGTTTTATGACAAGTGTTAACTGTGTAACAGTGACGTTTTATACGTTATTATATATTGGTAGGTGTGAATAATAAATATTTAAATGCCATTATACTACTTACCCAGAGCAACTGAATTATTTAGCAATCAGTTTCGTGATGTGTGTTAACTGTAGGCTACAACAGTGACGTTTTAATAATATTTTATATTTCTTAATATACTTTAAATTTGAAAGTTTATGTGTGTGTTTTTGTTTGTTATTCAATCACACATTAACTACTGGACCGATTGAGATGAAATTTAAAATGAACATGGTTTAGGTACCTGAGATGGACATAGATCCGTTTTAAAAATCTGAATCCCTGTTATTATTTATTATAAAATTATTGTTTATAAGCTTACATTTGCAATGATTTTAATTGAAACAATCTTATAATTCCAAACAACCTGCCTTTCCAAATTAAATTATTGCAGTTTCCATTAAAGTTGGCATTTACAGTGACAATTAATAAGTCACAGGATCAGATACTAAGAGTAGCAGGAATACATTTGGGACTCCGTGCTTCTCCCATGGTCAGTTATAGCCTATTCTAGTGTCGAGTAGCGAAAATCTATGTCTTGGAAGAAAACCATAAAATCATATAATATTGTATTTAGAAATATATTAAACTGAAATGAACGTACTCATGATTTTGAAAATCGACTATAAATTTCATTACCTACATTACAATTGCGGGTGAAGCCGCAAAGGGTAACAGGTAATTAAATCATAACAGTGAAAGAAGTATACAGTCAGGCATGCCAAAAGAAGTAGTCACTTCTGTTGGCCAGTACCACGACTGCCTACTTTTTTTATTGTTTAATTATAAACAACTTTTTGTTTACCAATTTATATTTGTAAAAACATTGTAAGAGTTAAAGTATGTTAGAGCTAAGATTAAGTTTATATAAAACAAGAATGAGCTAAAATCGGACGTTGGCACTGAAAGGGTTAAACAGACTAATGATCTTTAATACTGTACATAACGTTAACAGTGATTACATACACAATACATGATAGGTCTCCGTGTACAGTTATGTTTTAGTCTAGGCTTATTATTTTCAATGATTTTTACGATCGACAATACCACTCAAATTTTCTATAGTTACACTGATAAAAGTATAATATAAACAATCTTTAAACACAAATTACGAAGCACTGTAAATATTACGTAAAATTATTTATTGAAATTACAGATTATGTAGTAGTTGGGAATGTTAAATTATAAAATTTAGGTTTGACGGCGTTTATTGGCAAAGAAACGTTCTTAATTTCTCAACGAGTTACATAGTTGGGAATGTTAAATTATAAAATTTAGGTTTGACGGCGTTTATTAGCAAAGAAACGTTCTTAATTTCTCAACGAGTTACATAGTTGGGAATGTTAAATTATAAAATTTGGGTTTGACGGCGTTTATTAGCAAAGAAACGTTCTTAATTTCTCAACGAGTTACATAGTTGGGAATGTTAAATTATAAAATTTGGGTTTGACGGCGTTTATTAGCAAAGAAACGTTCTTAATTTCTCAACGAGTTACATAGTTGGGAATGTTAAATTATAAAATTTGGGTTTGACGGCGTTTATTAGCAAAGAAACGTTCTTAATTTCTCAACGAGTTACATAGTTGGGAATGTTAAATTATAAAATTTGGGTTTGACGACGTTTATTGGCAAAGAAACGTTCTTAATTTCTCAACGAGTTACATAGTTGGGAATGTTAAATTATAAAATTTGGGTTTGACGGCGTTTATTAGCAAAGAAACGTTCTTAATTTCTCAACGAGTTACATAGTTGGGAATGTTAAATTATAAAATTTGGGTTTGACGGCGTTTATTAGCAAATAAACGTTCTTAATTTCTCAACGAGTTACATAGTTGGGAATGTTAAATTATAAAATTTGGGTTTGACGGCGTTTATTAGCAAAGAAACGTTCTTAATTTCTCAACGAGTTACATAGTTGGGAATGTTAAATTATAAAATTTGGGTTTGACGGCGTTTATTAGCAAAGAAACGTTCTTAATTTCTCAACGAGTTACATAGTTGGGAATGTTAAATTATAAAATTTGGGTTTGACGGCGTTTATTAGCAAAGAAACGTTCTTAATTTCTCAACGAGTTACATAGTTGGGAATGTTAAATTATAAAATTTAGGTTTGACGGCGTTTATTGGTAAAGAAACGTTCTTAATTTCTCAACGAGTTGTAGAGAGCGTAACAGTAGACAATTAATTAAACAATACTTCATTGATCGCTGTGTTTATTTCGAGTTCTGCGAAGTGGGCTCAGACTGCAACAACCTCTCTGTGTGTTTACAACAAAGTGGAGAGCTCTCACTTTCCTTTTGCCATTGTTTACTCTGTCGAATTAGTCCTAATGCGCGTAACGGTCAAAAATAAACTTTTGTAAAACAAGAACCATTTTAAATCCGCATTAATATTTTTAATTTCGTAGAAGTTTTATGTATACGTTTTCTTTACTAACCCATACATTATGTGATAATAAAAGTAGGTTCTCCTGTAAAAATAACATGTTTAAATTTTGATTTTTAACTGAATAAAACAATGTGTTTTTTTAAAGAATATAATTTGTAATTATGGAAAAAAAATTATTTCTCGATTTCCGGTATAGTTGCAAAATTTTTTTTTTAATTTTACGGGGTGTTTTTATTAATCATTTTATGACTAAATCATTTAATCATTTTATGACTAAACTCATTTAATAAGCAATATGAAAAAAATAAGAGGAATTAAATAACCGTCGTCGTTTAATACAAACGAACAGATAAAAAACCTACATCGATTTTTTTTAATTAATTTAAATTGTTATAAAAATATATCTACAATACAAACAACTAACGCGAATCTGTTCTTTTACCCAGTTTAAAAAGTTCTTTATCTATTCTTTAAGAGTAAAAACATAATGCAACCCGATATTAACCTAACCAGTTGATTTCACACCAAGTCAGATCACGTGACCAGTTCATTTCATATTATTGTTTTAACTAGGTTATGTCAGTGCCGTTGTTTGTGATGATTATAACAAATACGTCAGTCTTAATTGCATTTTAATTGTTATTATTCTGATATTAGTGTGTTTAAATTCCACGATAAAATAGAGCCGCCTCGGTGGCCTAGTTGATGGCGTACTAGGCTTTCACCCCGAGGATCCGGGTTCGATTCCCGGTCAGGGCTTGGCATTTTCGTACGCTATAAATCATCCCATCGTCTACATTAGCCCAAGTGTGCACAATAGTCGGACGTTAAACACAAAAAAAAATCCACGAAAAATACAAACAACTGAAGTGTTTATTGTAATTAATTGTATTTTCATTAACAATATGTTTGATAAATCATATTGTATTATGTATAATTAGTATTGGTTATGTATAATTGTATTATGTACAATAATCATAATAATATTGTATAATTATGTAGTATTATGAGTTGTTTAAGAATAAACTTTTCGAATGTAATTAGCTTTCACCCCGAGGACCCGGGTTCGATTCCCGGCCATGGCTTGGCACTTCCATACGCTATAAACCATCCCATCGTCTGCATTAGCCCAAGTGTGCACAATAGTCGGACGTTAAACACAAAAAAAAATCCACGAAAAATACAAACAACTGAAGTGTTTATTGTAATTAATTGTATTTTCATTAACAATATGTTTGATAAATCATATTGTATAATTAGTATTGGTTATGTATAATAGTATTATGTACAATAATCATAATAATATTGTATAATTATGTAGTATTATGAGTTGTTTAAGAATAAACTTTTCGAATGTAATTAGCTTTCACCCCGAGGACCCGGGTTCGATTCCCGGCCAGGGCTTGGCACTTCCATACGCTATAAACCATCCCTTCGTCTGCATTAGCCCAAGTGTGCACAATAGTCGGACACAAAAAAAAAATCGAATGTAATTAAAATGATTGTAAACCTAAATTATATGTTTAGAGGTCATTAGTTGGCCGAAGACCATTGGCTTGGAGGCCGCAGGCCGAATAGACTATAATATGTAACAATATATATTATTAATCAATATATATTGTGAGTTAATTATTTCTATTTACGCCTCATATAGGTTCCGTTAATGTGATTAGATCGTTGTCAAGCCCTCTTAATATTGTTAGCGACACTTCCCCTTCATAAGACATAAACAAACAGAATAAGCTTTCAACTACAGAGGTGTGTGGCGGGTTGAGGTAGGGTCAGTGAAGGCGCTTGCGTCAGACGTCGGGACGCTCTGTAGTGTTATCGTTCAGTCATACTGTTGTCCGCCACTGTACGATGTGCGTCGCATGAGTTAGTGTTTGTGAGTGAAACTTTTACTTACATAAATACATTTTATTGATTTTTTTTATAATATAAATGTTGCAATTTTTAACCTATAAATTTATTTTACAACAATTTTCAATCGTCTGTAAAATTAAATAATTTTTACCTAAAGTAAAATTAATAATAAAAATATATTTAATGTTTAAAATTATTACTAAACTATATATTATGTTATCGTTATTAAATAATAGAGTGTTCGTGTTATTAATATTTCATAACCACACATTTGTAATTTTTCGCGCATGTATAACTCGATCTACAATGCCATTTGTATATTGTTTTATATATACAAATAATAGCAAAATGATAAAAATTATAAGTGATTATTAAATGGTTAATATTTACTTAAGATAACGATAATTAATTCTTGCTTTTGTTGCGTCACGTCAAATTATAATATTTTCGCCTTTAATAAGATTAATAATAGCAACAATCCGGTACGAAAGCTATAGGAAAAAACGAGGAAACAAACTTAATTTTTAAAATTCGATTCATCCAATTTTGCTTAAATTTTCATCACAATATTGGACTAAATCAGAACATCCGTTTGGTGTCATGGTATATACTATTCCATTTAGACTAACCTGTTTAAAAATTTTATTGACAGCATAGAGTAACAAATAAACCAAATTTGTGTTTTTTTTTTAAATTACACACGATTTTTGAGACGATATAATTCTTTTTATTTCGATACTTAAAAATTCATTGGAGCAAAATTTTTGCACAATTGTTAGAAACGATTTGAAAAAAAACAAAACAATATTATTTATTTTTTTTTAGATTTTTGACAACAATCCTTTTTAACTGATTCTATGATGGTGTGATGATTCGGGCCGTTTTGTGACATTTTACAGACGTAAATATCGCATATATTGTACAATTATGCGTCCGTATATTTTAAGTATTAACTGATACAAAATTCTAACAAGATTAAAATGATTATAAATTATTTAAACATTTTCTTAATACGTAAGGCATTGTGTGATCTTTCTCAATTTACAAACAATATTATTCATACATAAATAGTATTTAACAAAAAATATCTTATTACATAAAAACTAAAGAAATTTTTTATTAAAATTTGCAAATGTCCTTTTTTTTTGTCCAAAACTTGAAATCAATAGCTATAAAGTGGAAACCAATTAACGTTCGTATTAACATTCCAAACATAGGCCTACATTTATTAATGAAGTAACTCTAAATTAAACTGTTGAATAGTTTCAACAAAAATGCCTATCAACACTTTTTGCAGGATTCCTTAATCCTTAATCAAATTCCAATATAATTTCTAAAATATATTTTTTTTATTTTTGACAACAATCATTTTTAACTGATTCCATGATAGTGTGATGATTCTGGCCGTTTTGTGACATTTTACAGACGTAAATATCGCATATATTGTACAATTAGTTGTCCGTATATTTTATATATTAACTGATACAAAATTCTAACACGATTAAAATGATTATAAATTATTTAAACATTTTCTTAATACGTAAGGCATTGTGTGATCTTCCTCAATTTACAAACAATATTATTCATACATAAATAGTATTTAACAAAAAATATCTTATTACATAAAAATTAAAGAATTTTCTATTAAAATTTGCAAATATCCTTTTTTTTGTCCAAAACTTGAAATCAATAGCTATAAAGTGGAAACCAATTAACGTTCGTATTAACATTCCAAACATAGGCCTACATTTATTAATGAAGTAACTCTAATTTAAACTGTTGAATAGTTTCAATAAAAATGCCCATCAACACTTTTTGCAGGATCCCTTAATCCTTAATCAAATTCCAACATAATTTTTAAAATATATTTTTTTTAATTTTTGACAACAATCATTTTTAACTGATTCCATGATAGTGTGATGATTCTGGCCGTTTTGTGACATTTTACAGACGTAAATATCGCATATATTGTACAATTAGTTGTCCGTATATTTTATATATTAACTGATACAAAATTCTAACACGATTAAAATGATTATAAATTATTTAAACATTTTCTTAATACGTAAGGCATTGTGTGATCTTTCTCAATTTACAAACACAATTATTCATACATAAATATTATTTAACAAAAAATATCTTATTGCATAAAAATTAAAGAAATTTTCTATTAAAATTTGAAAATATCCTTTTTTTTGTACAAAACTTGAAATCAATAGCTATAAAGTGGAAACTAATTAACATTCCAAACATAGGCCTACATTTATTAATGAAGTAACTCTAAATTAAACTGTTGAATAGTTTCAATAAAAATGCCCATCAACACTTTTTGTAGGATTCTTTAATCCTTAATCAAATTCCAACATAATTTTTGATTATTTTTTTTTAATGCTGTACGTCTTACACTAAATTTTACTCACGCTTCAAGGGTTGATAGGTTTTTACATTACAGGACTTCATCAGTGTTATTCTTGAAAAACATTATTTTAAACGTTATTTAAATGAAGACCAATTTTGATAAAACTCGCAGTTCCGGAGTTCAGGAAGAGGTGGCAGTCAATGGATTGAACAGGGCATAAAGTGATCAGTTTGTGTATGCAAGGCAGATACGCCCATAAGCATAATGATTGCGTTAAATCTGCTATTCACACTGTTACTGCACGTGTCTGGTGAGTGGACTAATCATACAGTAAAATATAATTAACTCTGAATATTAATAATTTATAATTAATTATTTACAACATAAATTGAGACTGTTTACATTTGTTTATAAAACCGAATTATTGCACGTAATGAGTGTAATGTTTATTTAAACATTCTTCATCTTTTTTTTTTTTTTGACGTCCGACTATTGTGCACACTTGGGCTAATACAGACGATGGTATGATTTAATTATCATATGAAAATGTCAAGCCCTGTCCGGGAATCGAACCCGGGACCTCGGGGTGAAAGCCTAGTACGCTATCAACCGAGGCGGCTTTCATCTTCTGATAAATATCTAATAAGAAGATATATTTTAGAAGTGGAATCTAGTAGTTCAATATATTTATTTATCTCTTTCACTTAACGAGAACAAGCGTTTCTGTCTGCTTGCATAAACAAAATTGTGGTTTTAAGGTTATGTTTGAAGATGAAACTAATTAAAAATTAATTTAGCAATGAACAGAGTGAAAATTGTTTCTTACAATAAATCCAGTTTTCTTTAATAAAAAAAAAACGATAAATAAGGGTAATTTTTTTTAAATCAGTTAATCAGGTTTTGGTCTAACTATGAAATTCATACTTCAAATTAGAGTACCAATTTTTCAATTAAATGAATTTATGGTTTCAACGTTAAATCCAGTAAGAAAAACTCATCTAAATGTAGTCTTGGTTTATTTGTATTTATACAATACTTATCTATCTTTCTGTTTAGATTAAATCTTTTAATCAGTAACGCATTTCTCATTGTTTAAATGATTGAATTACGTACGTTATTATCAATGTTAATGTATAAATTAATTAACAAGATTTACAAAATGTTTGCTCAGAAAATGTATGCATCATTCGGGAAATACATTTCAATGATTACCTTCAAAACGTAAGGTCTGATGCCGTAAGTTTGTCGTAACACCTAGGCTGCTACATTAGCGTTGTGCAACGGTCTCACAAGTGCTCAATAACAGCACGTTAACAATTGCATTATTGGAGTCCCTGACATATTCTGTGTTTTGTCAAAGAAGGTGGCAATGTAGGCAGCCGATTCTTGGGCTTAAAGAAAACATGAGAGGACATGGGAGGGTGCAGTGGACTAAGGAACATTTGTCATAGCATTTCATCAGCTTTTCTATGCTTTCTGTACATTCTGTTGCTGTCAAGTTTTTAAACCACTCACTAACGCTCTCTTTCAATTATTTGTCGCTTCTATAGTGGTTTATGCCCAAAAAGTTCGCAATTTGGGAAAAAGATAGTAATCACTTTTTGGGAAATAGAAACGTTGTCTGTTTTCCTTAATTAAATTATAAATTCAGCCTTTTTTATTACAAACTGTACCGCAACCTCTTGCTACTTATTTGTAGAGTAATTAATGCATAAAATTTCTAACCAAAAAAATATATGTTTTACTTTTTAGTAAACTTTGCATTAAATATAAGCGATATTTTTTAATTTTTTAGTAATTAATTATCGTTTTGTTTAACTCGAACAAAATAACTTTTAACTACAACTAAAGTTCATTTTCTGTTTTAATTTGTTCCACTGATTCGTTACGAGTTTACGAATAAAAATTTATTAAAATCCGATTATTTAATTTTAATGAAATACGACCAAATTTTTCAATACTTCCGAAGCGGATTTTTCGTAAAAAAAGTGATTTTTTTATCGTTCATTTTTAAAGTTTGAAAAAGATTAATTTTCTAATCGATTTTTTTAGCAATTGTATAAAGAAATATAGCGACTCATAAATTTTGCTTCGGCACTGAAGATATACATTTGAACAAAATCATATGCACACATTTTCATAACTTTACAGGATTAATTAACTTGGGTTAATTAATTAAATGTCTTAATTAATAAACATTTTGTACAACAGTTGTATTTGCGTTTACGCCTACAAGTTAGGCATTTTTATCGCCATTTTAAATCATATTCTTTATATCTACTGAACTTTGTTTTAATATTCTGAATGATTATTTTCCATAACCTCTTTTACCATAAAATCTTTGATGCAAGTTTACTGTTTTGCTTTCGAGTGTACGAAGTATAAAATGTAGTGACCAGGAAAAATTATATTTTATGTATATATAAGTTTTCACGTCATCTCATTGAAATAATACTTGGATACATGTGTTTATTGTGTGCGCGCGCATAGCTGAAGTCTAAAAAAATTGATGATGACCGATTTCAAAAACAAATTACAACTAAGTGTGCATTATCCATTTCGGAATTTAAAAGAAAACAATTTTTCTGTTATTAAATTCATTTTCAGTCCGAATCCTCTGTCTTAAGTTTACATAAATTAATCATTTACTTTAAAATCAATCTATTTTAAAATTTACAAAAATCCAACAAAAGACTTTACGTCCTTCAAATAGCAAATAAATACATTTTAAAATACAATTATGTTTCTATTCTGTTCAACAAATCAGATATTAAACAATCAAGATCAATTAAAGTGATTTGCAATTACAATAATTAAATAAAAAATTGTTTTGCTTAAAAAATATAGATAACCGTAGGTGTGGCTCCAGTAATATGACAAAGAGGAAGATAGCTTTCCTATAGGCTATATAAGTCACACCTTTAACAGAATTGCTGTTGTTTAGTGCCCTCCAAGGGGCTCTACTTAAAATGAAACGCTTCTTGCCTAAGTCAACTTAAGTAATCTGACTCACACCATATATTCCAAGAAAGTAAGCTGTACTTTACAAAAAAACATTCTTTCAGTTTAAAATATTCATTTATTTGTTCTTCTTTATTTGTTTCACCCAACTTTGTTTACACTAAATCAACCACTTTTTAATGTTCTGTGCCTTCCTCGTAGCCCAGTATTGCTTCATTCGTTGTGATCTTGCTTTTCTTTCTTCGTCAGAGATTTGGATCGTTCGCTTGGATTTGACTTTGCCTTGGAAGCATTGCTTCTTGTCCTTGGTTATTGTTTTGGCTGTTCTGTCCATGAACATAGTGTCAGTGATCTGTAGTTCTGTTGTGTCTTTCTCCGTTTCTCTAAACCGAAGTGGTTTGGCTCTTCTACTGCGAAAGTAGTCAAATATTTTTTTGGTTAGTCTATTTTCGTCCATTCGGAGGATGTGCCCATAAAAATCAATTCTCCTTTTTCTTATTGTGTCTGATAGTGTTTCAGTTTTTTGGTAAAGAGTTTCATTACTGATGTGGAGTAATTGGTTGTTATGGAATTTGGGGCCTAAGATTTTTCGTAATACATTTATTTATTATTAATTTAAATTCCATTTTCTTTACTAATTACATTCAAGCTTATTTAAATACAAAGTGACCTTCAAGACTCCGGATCCCAAAACTATAACTATTTTAGTCAGACCAGAGACTAAAGAAATGTGTAAAATAATCATTTACTTCATGTTTAAACGTGCACCTTTTCAGTCACACATTCCTTAAAAATCTTTTCTCAAAACCGGTTTTAACGAGTTTGATTAACGTTTATTCAAATGTAGTCCGTAATTACCAAAACAAAATAAATAGGTAATATCTTCAAAAACTCTTAAAATTAGCATTATTTTTAAAAAGCAGTTTATTAGATTTTGCTGAAATTTTGTTCACATATGAAGATTCATTACTTTGCCAGTGTAATAAATTTGGCTACATAGACAGCAAACAGACTTTCTTATTTGGTCATAAACCACAAATTCTTTAAATTTCAAATTTGGTTAATTTACTAAATTATGATTTTTCATATATTACCGTAATAAATAAAACTCTGATAAAACTATTTTGAGAAATTAGCCGATTTTACGGGTTTGTTGTCTATAGTTTCCAAATTATAGTTTGTATTTGTTTAATGTTTGAATGATTGAAAGTTTGTATATCGTTTTAGCATTATTACCTTGGTCAGCTTGAAATTGCCTTGGGTAAAACAAACCTAAATAATTCTTAATATCAATGACTAGTTGAAATTCTTTTTATATTCTTCTTATTTTCTGCTAGGATTATTGTCACTATGTTCAGTATAATGATCTGCCTTCCCTAGCTTCGTCAATTCTACTTTCGTTGACGCGTTTCGGAGAATCTCCATCTTCAAAAACTATATCTATACTCTAGTATAGATATACTACAGTATAGATACTTTGAGTATAGAAATATTTTTTGAAAATGGAGGTCCTCCGAAACTCGTCAACGAAAGTAGAATTGACGAAGCTAGGGAAGGCAGATCATTATACTGAACATAGTGATCAATGACTAGCTTTCGATTGTTAAATGTTATACACATTTTACATTTTACACATTCGATGAAATAGTCTCACACATTTTACCAGATTCAGTTCATTCTAGTTCAGTTAAAAACACCATTTTTACTTGTAAAAGTAAAATCTTTCCACTTGACCAAAAAAAAAAAAATAATAATGTAAATAGAAGATGGGACTTGCGGTATTGAGCGCTAAGTACTTACTGTACAGAGAAGTCAGAAGGTCACGTCGACCTTTACCATGTAGATCAGGTTGTTGATATTACTTCAACACACGCATCTACAACATGCAAGAAATTTTAAATCTTTTTATGTCGTTTAACGAATATTTTTCTCCTTTAATTCAACGAGTTGATTTTTTCTTGTTAAAACAAATTTCGAATTTTTCTTTCTCCAGTTTATTTTTTGAAGTTAAACACCTTTAGGCTCGACTTTTGTATTTTAAATTTCGCGTCACGCTTTTTGTTGTAACGTTCTCTCGCAAAGCTGTCTTGTATTTTTCATCTTTCTGGCTTATTTTCAATACATTGTTAACGTAAATATTTATGTGTATAATCAAGTCCAATAATAAATTTTAATTAATACAATCATACTACACACTCAGCCCAATTAACACAAAATGTTGGATCGTTTACAGTAAAATATTTCATACATATTGTTCGTACACGATTGTCCTTTAATATATTTATTGTATATAAATACGTACAATAATAAATACTTAAGTTCTAATGAACAGCATTGTACTACATCCCCAGTCTAGTCTATTGACCAAAATTGTTTGACCATTAACAGTTGGATACACTGCATTGTACAAGATTTATTTTATATTTTTTAACATTTTTGAAGTTACTGTTAAGAAATAACTTTCTCTTTGTTTCATCCAACTTTGGGGTACACTAAATCAATCACTTTTCAATGTTATGTGCCTTTTTCGTAGCCCAGTATTGCTTCA
Source organism: Callitettix versicolor (assembly GCA_022606455.1). Lineage (NCBI taxonomy): Eukaryota > Metazoa > Arthropoda > Insecta > Hemiptera > Cercopidae > Callitettix > Callitettix versicolor. Next base: position 8,203,786 of record CM040184.1, read on the forward strand.
TTCATTGCGATCTTGCTTTTCTTTCTTCGTCAGAGATTTGGATCGTTCACTTGGATTTGACTTTGCCTTGGAACCGTTGTTTCTTGTCCTTGGTTATTGTTTTAGCTGTTCTGTCCATGATCATAGTGTCAGTGATTTGTAGTTCCGTTATGTCTTTCTCCGTTTCTCCTAAACCAAAGTGGTTTGGCTCTTTTATTGTGAAAGTAGTCAAATATTTTTTCGGCTAGTCTATTTTTGTCCATTCGGAGGATGTGCCCTTAAAAATCAATTCTCCTTTTTCTTATGTGTCTGATAGTGTTTCAGTTTTTTGGTAAAGCGTTTCATTCTTGATGTGGCGTAATTGGTTTTTAAGGAATTTGGGGCCTAAGATTTTTCGTAATATCTTTCTTTCCTTGATCTCCAGCCTTTCAAGCGAGCCCTGGGTTGTGAGAGATAATGTTTCAGCTGCATATAAGGCTTCTGGTTTAATTACCGTATGATAATGCCTTATCTTTGTATTCCAGGAGAGGGACTTCTTGTTGTATGTGTCCTTGGTAAGTTGGAAGGCTAATTCAACTTTATTTCTCCTAGATACCATAGCTTAAGAAATAACTTTATTAAACAAATATTAATTAAAAATCTATCATTAATATTTCACGTTTTTACTTCCGTCTGCCGTCTTGTGGTGACAAGCTTTTTTTAGAAACGACAATTTGATTGTCAAAAAATTTCAATTAAAACTCCCTTGCTTCTGTTAATCTCTAGTGAATAATATATACACACATTCAAATTAATAAGGCTTACATTTTTTGTCACGTTGTGAAATTACAGTATAATTCATAAATGGTCCAGTCATTAAATAGTGTGTGTTTCAAAAGATCAGGAATTTTTCCTGCTATTTTCCTTGTAATAGAGGTTTAAAGGGATTTATATTTGAATTGTAATATATCTTAATATATAAAAGAAGAAGTCCTGACTGACTGACTGATTCATAATCAACGCAGAACCAAAACTATTTTAGCTAGCGACTTGAAATTTTGAAGGTACATTTATGTTACCATATAAGTGTGCACGAAGAAAGGATTTTGAAAAAATTTGATTTTAACGCCAATAAACTACTTACCCAGTCCAAATTTAATAATCAACGTACAGCCCAGACTATTATAACTAGAGTCTTGAAATTTGTATGGTACTTTTTTTCAACAATGACAAGGTGCAATAAGAAAGGATTTTGCAAAAATTTGATTTTAACTCCATTAAACTACTTACCCAGTCCAAATTTAATAATCAATGTACAGCCCAGACTATTATAACTAGAGACTTGAACTTTTCAGGGTACCTTCTAACAAAAATTATGAGATGCATTAAGAAAGGGTTTTGAAAAAATTTTATTTTAAAGCCATTATTCTACTTACCCAGTCCAAATTTAATAAACAACGTATAGCCGAGACTATAATAGCTAAAGATTTTAAATTTTCAGGGTTACCACCACATGCAGGGGTGCCTGAAAAACGATTTTCCAGTATTCAACTCTCTAAAGAGGTACACCATCATTTTTTATGATGGTGTACCCATAAAAAATGGGATACAATTTTTATTGGAAAAAATATATTTTTCGCCTGACCTTTTTAAAACGTAACATAGTCACTTTTCAATATAAGTAATGAAATATATTGTTTCACCATTTCCCAAAACTCCCCTAATGATATTGAAAGGGGGTTAAAAAAATGTAAAAAAGGAGTATACAATTTTGCATTGGAAAAATACTTAGTTTGGATCGTATATTCTAAAAATATAATATGAAACACAAATAACGAAACACATATTTCAACGTTTTTCCGAATTCATTCCCTAAAAGAATAAAAATGTAAAAAAGAAGTATTACTAGAGAAAAAAGAGTGTTTGCATTGGAAAAAAATGTTTTATCGAATTTCCTTAAAAGTAAACAAAATATTCTAAAACAAAAATTATGATACACGTAATTCAGCATTTTTCCCCGAATTCATTCCCAAAAAGGACAAATATACATATATATAAGTATACATGTTTGTATTAAAGAAAAACATTCTTGATCAGATTTTCTTACGTTCGAATGGAACACATTTGAAAACAATAAAACAACATATTCAGGTTATAATATTTTTTCATATTCACTGTAAAATAATCACGAGTTTAGATGATCACGCTTTTATTAATATATATTTTATGTTCCTAAATTATTACATTACTGAAACAGTTTAAGTTTAGTGGGCGAAACCGCGACGGGTAATGCTAGTTGTTATATATATTAATATTAATATATTGTTTCAACACGGCAAAATGCTTTGTTTGAAAAGTATATCACCGCTGTTTTTGGAGTGTGGTGAACTTTCGTTATGAATAAAGAGTGTTCCGAAAATTAAAAATAATCAGCTTCTTCGGCTTTTTAAATAGGCAATATTTTTATGACACCTTCATATAAAAAAGAAGGTTACAGTTATCAACCCACCAATTTTTCAAAAAAAATTGAACAAATATTGTAATTCTTTATTCTGCAGTGTAATTAAATTTAAACTGCAGCATTATAGGGTATAAATTTCAATTAAAACTATGTTTCTTTGTCTATTTACAGGGTGTGTTACACTCCAGTTAGTTTTAAAAATAAGGTATTTCGAAATATTACAAAACAAATGTTTTCTCCACTTTTTTAAAGCACATTTTTTTTATAAACCTTGTTAAATAAGACTGTTATTTTTGTAATTTTATTTTAACAACTGAGGTGTTTTAAGGTATATATTTAAGTTAATAACCTATTACAAACATTTTACTAAATCAACAGGCCATAAACAACGTTCAGTATAATTTAAAAATAGTCTATTTAGATTTGAAAAATTTGAGAAAAATACGTAAAAATATGTAAATAAAAAAACCTGTTAAACGTTTTCAAATTCGCTTGTTCCATTGTTCTCAATATTTACTCATGACTGTATTATTTGGTATCACACGGTGTCGGCAAGGTAATTGAAGAAGCATTGTGTAAATTACGTAGACATTTATTAAATGAGGAGCTTTTACAACAAATTAACCACGGTTAGAATGGCTTCCTTTCTTCTATTAGGCCTACATCAGATGCATGTTTCAATATCAGCTTATCATTGTTTCAAGGACATCGACTGGCTATTGTTTGTAATTGAAAAAATATTTCTTTTTAAAAATTAAATAGATCAGTAAAAGAACAATAATATTGTTGAGCATAAACTTTTTTGAGGTTGTTAAATAAAAGTAATACAAAACACTTAAAGCATGATAAAAATAATTGTGGCAGCTGTGACGTTATACGTGTAAGCGATCTTGTGGCAGCTGTGACGTTATACGTGTAAGCGATCTTGTGGCAGCTGTGACGTTATACGTGTAAGCGATCTTGTGGCAGCTGTGACGTTATACGTGTAAGCGATCTTGTGGCAGCTGTGACGTTATACGTGTAAGCGATCTTGTGGCAGCTGTGACGTTATACGTGTAAGCGATCTTGTGGCAGCTGTGACGTTATACGTGTAAGCGATCTTGTGGCAGCTGTGACGTTATACGTGTAAGCGATCTTGTGGCAGCTGTGACGTTATACGTGTAAGCGATCTTGTGGCAGCTGTGACGTTATACGTGTAAGCGATCTTGTGGCAGCTGTGACGTTATACGTGTAAGCGATCTTGTGGCAGCTGTGACGTTATACGTGTAAGCGATCTTGTGGCAGCTGTGACGTTATACGTGTAAGCGATCTTGTGGCAGCTGTGACGTTATACGTGTAAGCGATCTTGTGGCAGCTGTGACGTTATACGTGTAAGCGATCTTGTGGCAGCTGTGACGTTATACGTGTAAGCGATCTTGTGGCAGCTGTGACGTTATACGTGTAAGCGATCTTGTGGCAGCTGTGACGTTATACGTGTAAGCGATCTTGTGGCAGCTGTGACGTTCTACGTGTAAGCGATCTTGTGGCAGCTGTGACGTTATACGTGTAAGCGATCTTGTGGCAGCTGTGACGTTATACGTGTAAGCGATCTTGTGGCAGCTGTGACGTTATACGTGTAAGCGATCTTGTGGCAGCTGTGACGTTATACGTGTAAGCGATCTTGTGGCAGCTGTGACGTTATACGTGTAAGCGATCTTGTGGCAGCTGTGACGTTATACGTGTAAGCGATCTTGTGGCAGCTGTGACGTTATACGTGTAAGCGATCTTGTGGCAGCTGTGACGTTATACGTGTAAGCGATCTTGTGGCAGCTGTGACGTTATACGTGTAAGCGATCTTGTGGCAGCTGTGACGTTCTACGTGTAAGCGATCTTGTGGCAGCTGTGACGTTATACGTGTAAGCGATCTTGTGGCAGCTGTGACGTTATACGTGTAAGCGATCTTGTGGCAGCTGTGACGTTAAACGTGTAAGCGATCTTGTGGCAGCTGTGACGTTATACGTGTAAGCGATCTTGTGGCAGCTGTGACGTTATACGTGTAAGCGATCTTGTGGCAGCTGTGACGTTATACGTGTAAGCGATCTTGTGGCAGCTGTGACGTTATACGTGTAAGCGATCTTGTGGCAGCTGTGACGTTAAACGTGTAAGCGATCTTGTGGCAGCTGTGACGTTATACGTGTAAGCGATCTTGTGGCAGCTGTGACGTTCTACTTGTAAGCGATCTTGTGGCAGCTGTGACGTTATACGTGTAAGCGATCTTGTGGCAGCTGTGACGTTATACGTGTAAGCGATCTTGTGGCAGCTGTGACGTTATACGTGTAAGCGATCTTGTGGCAGCTGTGACGTTATACGTGTAAGCGATCTTCCAAATTGAGCGAAATTTAATATTTCATAAACAGACATTTAATATGCAAAATATTTTTAGAAAATGTAACTTGATCGCCGTCACAATCATGAGTTTTAGTTAAATGAGTTTAGTTAAATGACTGACACAACTTATACAGTCTGATTAAAATTTTAAAATCTGATTTTCAAAAATTGTAAGATTGTGCTGAGTTACTCGTAACCAAACGTTCACCTCAGAGTCTTAGGTCTTACGAAAAATAACTAGTGCCAATTTTGTATGAAAACATATCACAATTACCATTGTTATCTAATGGGCTAATACTAAGACTTTAAATAGATTATATTCTATTTTTGGTACATTTCTTCGCTTATATTCTCAATATAGTATTACTTAAAATAAATTATAAATATATATATATATATATATATTGTTCATACAAAAAATACTATATAATTTTGCAAGTATAATATTATTACTCATTTTTAATTTAAAACGTAATTACGACAAGAAATTTATTTAAAATTATAACCAAAAAGATATTTTCTCATAATACAAGAAAAATTCCTGTAATTCTCTTATTCTCATTTTTTTAAAAAAAAGTAACAAAATTTGGTTAAACTTTAAATAGATTTCATACCGTTTTTTTTATTTACAATAATTTTATATTAAAGTAAAGTATTTATAAATTTTAATGAATTATCTTACATGATACAAAATATCATTATTTTACTACAGTGTCACTATAATATGTATACCCATACTTTATATATATAAATATATATATATATATATATATATATATATATATATATTATTATTATTATTATTATTATTATTATTATGCGCATAGATCCTGTTGGATCACGCAAAGCACTCCGACTCATGTCTTGTTCCTTCTAATCCTCCACACCTCCTCATCCTGTCCCCATGGATCCTCTTCCGCTCCTCCGTCCATTTTACCCATGCTCTATTTGGGATTTCATTCTCTGGGACCTTCCAACCGAGCATCTTTCTCATGTATGCGTTCCTGTCTTCAACGTCTGTTGAGTCTATTTCTGCGTCATGTAGGTCTATTCTGACTTGTGCGATCCACGACGTTGTTGATTTGACACCTTGTATATACTTAAGGATTCTGTTGGCAAGTCTCGTTGTTGGGAGTCTACTGATGTGTCCATAGAACCGAAGCCTCCTTCTTCTGATATCTGCTGCCAGGTTCGATATCTTCTCTGTGGTCTTCCGGGAGTGCAACCTGTAATCCATCTTCTGTTAATCTCGGGCCAAGGATCTTCCTCAAGATTTTGCGTTCTTCCTTCAAAATACCCTCCATAGTAGCTTTTGTGTGGAGGACTAGCGTTTCGCTTGCATATAATACCTCCGGTTTTATGACTGTGTTGTAGTGTCTGATTTTTGTGTTATATATATATATATATATATATATATATATATATATATATATATAGAGAGAGAGAGAGAGAGAGAGAGAGAGAGAGAGAGAGAGAGAGAGAGAGAGAGAGAGAGAGAGAGAGAGAGAGTGACATGACTATCCTCATTCAATAATATATCGTTTTACACTTTAATATAGGTTTGGAGTCTTTTTATTGTCATAAACACACAGTTACACACATGACAATTACTTAAATTTAATTTAAACTCAAAATCTCAAAAATAAATTTAAATATTTTTATTAAAGAAATAGTAAATACTTTGTTAAACTAAAATACATTTTTCATTGTCAAAAGGTCGTACATTTTTATGTAAAAATTTCACTTGAATTTTACTTTTATGTAAAAAAAAAACATTGAAAAAAGTACAAAAATTCGAATCTTAAAAATTGACATGACCAAACTGTATAGTCCAAATAAGTGATAAACGTTTTAACAAAATAACCTTGCCCGGTAATGTTTAACAAACTTTTTATCTTTACTTTTATAAGTTACATTACAGGCCTTATAAATTTGCAACAACAGGTTTTGACTTCAATAGAAATAAGTGGGTGGAATTTATTATCACTAATTAAAAAAAGTTTGTTGCAGCATTTAAAAATCCTTTTCATCAGTAACGACTGAAATATGCGCGACGTTCACTAAACGTTTGTAAAATTTTAAGTTTTAATTAATATTTTTGGAACAATTAAGTATAAACTTAAAGTGTAAACTAATAAACTTTAATAACCTTAAATTTGATTGTACTAGATTAGAAATGAGTAGTACGCGAACTTCGAATGTATGAATACATATTTGTAGTTATAATGTGAATGTAAATTTAACTGAGTTATAAATCCAGAAACACAACATTAAGAATAATCAAAGCAAATAGAGGCTCAACAGAATTAATTTTCTAATGAATCTTATATTATCTGTTTTATACATTTTTTTTCTAGAATTTCTTTTAGAAAATTAAAGTTTTTAGTTTTTTTTACTAAAAACAATTTATTGCTGAATTTTTAAGTGACAAATGGTAAAATATCAGGTATAAAAAATTATTGATTATGATTATATACCTATTCTTCCCGTCAGTGGTCTATCAACTCACCTCATAAAGGGACCGCGGTTTCGAAACTTTATAGTTTCATCTTCAGGCCATACAAAATGTTAAATCCCTCTGTCGAGGTCGTCACAAAGTCAAGCTAAACATTAAAACATACATCACAAGCACAATTACACGTTTAAAATATTCATCATTAAAATTCGGCTTGGCCAAGCTGTAGAGTCCGGCATGTAACGACGTACGAGTCGCGTGTGTAACTTGGCCAAGCCGAATTTTAATGATGAATATTTTAAATGTGTAATTGTGCTTAGTGTTTGTGATGTATGTTTTAATGTTTTGTTTGACTTTGTGACGACCTCGACAG
>CM040184.1:8221399-8228899 GCA_022606455.1 Callitettix versicolor
CACTTAGTAAATACTTCTTAGTAATTACTTTGTTTATTCAAATGTCGTTAATGCAAAAATCAACCACCTTTTGCTGTATATTTCACTACATATACATGCTGTATATATCAAAAAACGTCATGTTCTTTCAATAATTTTCAATATGTTTTTTTCTGTGAATATTCTAACCGTTTAGTAAACATGCATTGTTTTGGTGTATAGGCCTACCACATCGATAACACTATTAACGTTATTTTAGGCCTGTAAATAATTGAAACGGTATACCTGGTCGTACACAGGGCTAACTGCTATTTTTTGATTGATTTTAACTTTCAATGACATTATCTTACTAGTAAAAGATAGTGTTATCATTTAAAGCTTGTGATTACAAAGCTCACAGTAACAAATTATTTCTCCCAATTTTTTTACAATTTTGTAATATTAATTTGAATTGTTGAAATGGAGGTTTGAAGAACTTTTCATTTAGAGCTACTTTGAAAGTTACTTTCACTACATTGTCGTCACCATTTTATTCTAGTTATTTTTGAATAAATAACGTTTATAATACATAAATAACGTTTATAATACATAAATAACGTTTATACTGAATTTGAGACTGTTTTTCAACGTTAAAAAATTTGTATGGTCTTCAAATGTTTGAACGTATTATGAACTATCTTGAGTTTGTTGGGGTTTTGGATAGACGCAAACATTTTAAAGCTTTTTTTCTTCTCATTTATATTTTCTTTCTCGTGTATATAAACTTAGCCTATTTTTATTTATTTATTTTTCATTATTTTTATCTTTGTATCTTCTTTTAATTTTCAAGAACGAGTTTTTTTAATTTTAATTTTTATATCGTAACCATTATTTTGCAGTATTTTGAAATGCAATATTTAATTTTTCTTTATACTCTTTACTTAATGAAATATTTAATAATATGTTAAATGAGTGTATAAATGCCGTTAATATAATTCTAATGGTCGGTAAGACTTTGCGTTATTAACCTTTATGTAAATTCCAAATTCAAATTTTTATGATTTTTTAAATTTTAAAACAATAAAATTTAAGCCAACATTTTTCTTTTTTCCATTGCGGATATCGAGTTATTGGGCATTTTATCAATTTCTATCAATATAAGTTCTTCTTTATTTAACACTAGATCATAAATTTTTAAGAAAGAATCATATACGTATTGTATATATTCTAAACAACCAAATTTCTCTAATATTTTTGATATTTTCCCACTTTTAATTCTTGAATAACGAACTCATTCAAAATTTCTGATAGGTAACCTATCCATAAACTATCTTTTAGCTTATATATTTTATTATTAAGTTAAAACTGGTTTTAGTTTAGTATGTCTCTAGTGCTTTAATAATTTCGCTATTTAACCTTTATTTTGAAAATTTTGGTTTAACATGTCTTTAACAACAACTACATATTCTTTAATCGATACATTATATTAGATTAGATTAAGTACTAGAGATAAAGATATTATAAACCCCAAGTGCTGTCATCAAAGACCTATTTTGCAACTAATTCTTTAGGTTACTAGCAGGCTGGTACCCTCACGTTTCCAGCAGTCCTTCAACTACTTATGGTTAACGTATGGTCCTCAGGGTCATAGAAGTGAAGCACCTTTTGTCTGCTGCTGCTGGTAACAACTAGTGGTGGGCTTAAGAGTTTTTTCCAGTTAGCAGTGAATACTCTCAACAGTTAAATAAACGAACAGTAACTTAATCACAGTTTAGAGAACAGTTTTCCAACTATTGCAAAGACCTATTTTGCAACTAAATCTTTAGGTTACTAGCAGACTGGTGTCCTCAATTTCCAGCAGTCCATTAACTACTTATTCTGCTGATGGTCCTCAGGGTCATAGAAGTGAACCTTTTGTCTGCTACTGCTGGTAACAACTAGCGGTGGGCTTAAGAGCGTTTTCCAGTTAGCAGTGAATACTCTCAACAGTTAAATAAACGAACAGTAACTTAATCACAGTTTAGAGAACAGTTTTCCAACTATTGCAAAGACCTATTTTGCAACTAATTCTTTAGGTTACTAGCAGACTGGTGTCCTCAATTTCCAGCAGTCCATTAACTACTTATTCTGCTGATGGTCCTCAGGGTCATAGAAGTGAACCTTTTGTCTGCTACTGCTGGTAACAACTAGTGGTGGGCTTAAGAGCGTTTTCCAGTTAGCAGTGAATACTCTGAACAGTTAAATAAAGTAGCAGTGATTTAATCACAGTTTAGAGAACAGTTTACTAGTAAGACAACGAGCTGCTGTGCGCCAACTGCTCACTGCTCAGAGCTATTTATTACGCTAGTAAATTTCTTATAAAGATTTCTTATTGTTACAAAATTACAATGAAATTTAAGGAATATTGTAAAATTAGTAAAATAAGTGCCGACAATTTATTATTTTATTATTGTGCAATATATATATATATATATATATATATATATATATATATATATATATATATATTATTATTATTATTATTTGCGTATAGACCCTGTTGGATCACGCAAAGCACTCCGACTCATGTTTTGTTTTTCTAATCCTCCACATCCTGTCCCCATAGATCCTCTCCGCTTCTCCGTCCATTTTACCCCTGCTCTCTTTGGGATTTCATTCTCTGGGATCTTCCAACCGAGCATCTTTCTCCTGTATGCGTGCCTGTCTTCAATGTCTTAAGTCTATTTCTGAGTCATGTAGGTCTATTCTGACTTGTGTGATTCACAACCTTGTTGATTTGACTCCTTGTATATACTTAAGGATTCTGCTGGCAAGTCTCGTTGTTGGGAGTCTACTGATGTGTCCATAGAACCGAAGCCTCCTTCTTCTGATATCTGCTGCCAGGTTCGATATCTTCTCTGTGGTCTTCCGGGAGTGCAACCTGTATCCGTCTTCTGTTAATCTCGGGCCAAGGATCTTCCTAAAGATTTTGCGTTCTTCCTTCAAAATGTCTTCCATGGTAGCTTTTGTGTGGAGTGCTAGCGTCTCGCTTGCATATAATACCTCCGGATTTATGATATATATATATATATATATATATATATATATATATATATATATATATATATATTATAAACTACCGTACATAACAATAATTACATAAGTGTAAAAACCATTAAATTGACTTAAAATGATTTTTTTTAAATCGATATTGTTAAAATTTAAAAAAATTAATAAAGTAATTGTTTATTCAAAATAATAATAATAAAATAAGGTGTTAAATGTGTTACCCTAAGTGAACCTTTTTGTATTTTTTAATAACATTGAATAAATGTTTAGGAGAAGGGTCCTTTACATTCCAAATAGAAGCCATGACAGCCCAAGAAGGTGTTGCAAGGATGGGGATAACAGTCGATGTCCTACCGTTTAAGGACCCTTGCCATATCCTTACTAAGGTACTTTTTAATTTTTTTAATTGATTTTAGTTCACCATACATTTAAATTTAAATTGTTACTTTTATAAAACAAAATTTTAAATAACGTTTTGATTAGTGTTAGTGCTTGTGAAATCTTTTGTTTTTTCAATTTAAAATTATGGTAAAATATAAATATTTATTGTCTGTATTTAACAAAATATTCAACGTTTTCAGGACATTTGTTTCTGGCAAAACATAGAGTATCAAATTTTCGAAAATCGTAATGAAACATTCCTCGGTAAAATTGGTCCTGGCGTTTCGTGCGAACATCGAAATCTCCAGTATAAGCTACTGAATGGTAAGTGGAGGCCCAAACCACCAATAGCAGAGCGGAGTTGCGTCGACCGCATTGGACTACGCAATCAAAACCTAACCTATTGTTTTCATTGTAAACGAAGCCACTGAAGGCTTAACGGAGATTAGCAGAGTAAAAGGCTCCGCTTCGTGGATTTTCTAGACCAAATTTCTGTCTAGGTTTGGTTTTGAAACACTCCACTTCCCCCCACCAGGCTAACCACGCCTCCAAATTTATTATTTCTCGTTACCAAGGTTACCGTTGCTTACAGCCTATTACGGTTTATAAACATAGTAGCTTCCTGCACTCCGTTACAGTAGGTCTAGCCGCCTCTGTGGCCTAGTTGATAGCGTACTGAGCTTTCACCCCGATGACCCGGGTTTGATTCCCGGCCAGGGCTTGGCATTTTCATACGCTAAATCATCCCATCGTCTGCATTAGCCCAAGTGTGAACAATAGTCGGACGTTAAAAAAAAAAAAAAAAAAAAAAAAAAAAAAAAAAAAAAACAGTAGGTCTAAATAGCTAGATATTTTATAAAAATTGACTAAAACTTTAAACTGACTAAAACTCTGCTTCTAGTTGCCGCTCATCTTCAGTCATCTCCGCTCCGCTCCGCATTTGGTGGCCGCTCGTCCTAAATTTATATGATTTTAAAGCGCTTTATTTTTAAATATAACTTAAATACTTGAGAAGTTACTACGCTACAACGTAAAATAATAATTATAAAATTACAAGCAAAAGAATAAACATTTCTTCAAACAATCTTAAGGTACTGTCAGAATATGGACAACAATTTATATGGCTCTGGATGTTCTTCAAATTTTATGTTGTGTTACTTCTTCTTTTCGTTTCACCCTCTTTGGGGTACGCTGAATTAATCATTTCTTGCGCGCTGTACTTTTCTTTGTTCCCAGTAGCTCTTCATTCTTTCCGATCTTCTTTTCCTCTCCTCTTCTGAAATGATAGCTTTAGGTTTTATCTTGGAATCTTATTCTTTCGTCTTTGGTAATTATCTTAGCAGTTTGGTCAAGCAATGAATCTTCTGTAATTTTTAATTCTATTAGGTCTTTTTCAATTTCTTTAAACCAGTTCGGTTTTGTTTTACGATTATGGAAAAAATCAAACACCTGTTTCGTTAATCTATTAGAGTTCATTCTAAGAAGATGGCCGTAAAAATTTATTCTCCTTTTTCTCATAGTATCTGACAGTTTTTCAATTTTCTTGTAGAGAGCTTCATTTCTTATATATACTACCTTATTATTCTGAAATTTTGTTCCTATAATTTTTCTTAAGATTTTCCTTTCCGTTATTTCAAGCTTTTCTATCTGGCCTATGCGATTCATGGTTAATGTTTCTGCTGCGTACAGTGCTTCCGGCTTGATCACTGTTTTATAATGTTTAATTTTGGACCCCCATGAAAGGGATTTCTTATTGTATGTTTCTTTCGTCAATTGGAAGGCCAATTCAAGTTTGTTTTTCCTGGATTCCATTGCCTTGCCTTCATCTGCACTCCAACAAATCCATTCACCAAGATATTTGAACTCTTTTACAATTTCTATTTTCTGTTCTTGGATTTTAAGGTATTTATTTGGGTATTTGTTGTTTGTCATGATTTTGGTCTTTTCAAAAGATATGTTTAGACCTATTTTAGCTGCTTGTTTCTTCAATTCAAGAATCTGCTCCCTTGCTTCCTCCATTGTTTCAGCAAACAAGGCCATATCATCTGCAAATGCAATACAGCTAATTCTGAGATTCTTCTTTTTGTAACCCAATCCTATTCCACTTTTTATATTTTTCTTCCATTCCTTACTACTTTCTCAAGTGCACAATTAAACAATAAAGGGGAGAGCCCATCCCTCTGCCTGACTCCCGTTTTTACTTCAAATGAATTCGATAGTTCACCCATAAATTTAACTTTCGAAACTGTATTTGTTGTAGTTGCTTTTATGATATTAGTTGTTTTCTTATCCAAATTTAGTTCTTCTAGTACGGATATAAGAGATTCTCTATCAATGGAATCGTAGGCCTTTTTAAAATCAATAAAAGTAATTACATACGTTTTAGCTCTTACTTTTTGGTATGCCATAATGTTTTTAAGATTGAATATTTGTTCCACGCATGATCTACCTTTTCTAAAAGTTGTGTTGGTTATGTTGTGTTTATTATATAACCAGAAAAATTTAATAAATAATTTAATTTCTTTTCATCCAGTTAAATATTTTCAGTTTTTTTTTTAAGTAAAAGTGTAATTTAAAATCGTAATTTATTAAAAAAATATATTACAAAATGTTACGTAAAACTATAAATTTACATTTTTGGCGTAGAAAAGTAGAAAATGTGTAATTGTACGCTTTAAATAATGAAAAAACCAATACTGTTTATACTTTTTGTAAGGATGTGATCAAAAAAGTTCACCTGAGTGTTTTGTAGGAAGCCAATTTGCGGAAGTGAGAGGAAATGCACTTTGGAGTAAACGAGGTCTGGATCGAGAAATGACGCCAGAATTGTTTATAGAGGTATCGTGTAGCATGAACTCCACAGAGGTGAGGCAGGTGGTCACAGTAACGCTGTTAGATGTAGATGATAACGCTCCTTTCATCCACGAGCCGTTTCTTCATCTTTATGTCAACAACCATCAAATTGAAAAGGTTTGTTAACTTCTTAGTTGAATTGAATTCTATTTAGTTTCGTATCAGTATTAAAACAATGTTGAAATCACTCATTGTGATATTGAAAGTTAAGTTACAATATTAAGTTTACATCTGTTCAGTTTGTTCGTAAAGGCTACACAGCACATTAATTGAATTAGCTCCGATTAATCAAGTCTCTACTTCATTAACGCATGTTTAGCGCTCTAACGGTGGAAATTGGAACTACGGTTATTTAAAACGTGTTTTCACTGGATGTTTATATTTACCAATAAATAATACCCCTAATTTAGTACCTTTAAATGTTGTTAATTGTTATTTGTTGATAAATATAAAGATAAATTAAAAAAATGTATCATAATATGTTTCTAAATGTTGTTAAAATTAAATACGATATTATTTACAAAATGTTTAATCGCTTACTATAAAAATAGTAGCTGAATCACATTGATAAAAATACAGCAAAATTAATAATAATTTTAATAAAATGTATTAAATTAATAATAATACAGTAAAATTAATAATAGAGCAATTTTATTCTCCGTTATTATTATTTTTGAAAAATTCATAACAATTGGTTGTAATACTGAGACATCTCAGATCCTAAAATAGATATATAAGGTAAATATAAGTTGTATTGTGCAATATCAATAAGTATGATATGCTAAATAAACAGCTGTTCGGAAGGAACGATTGAAACGACCCAGCAATCTGTTCTGGAGTGAGGCTAAGGGTAGTTCGCTTAGATAAGTGAAATTGTGCATCGTGATTTTGGATATAGAACATTCTCGTGAACACACGAACCGTCATAAATTTCATGTGAAGGCCTTTTTTTGGTTGTAGTGCCAGTAAGGAGGGAATTTTATTTAAAAAATTTTGACAGTGCGAACTTGGGTGTTTTCACCGATTTTGTAGCTCCGTTTAAAAAAAAAATATCGCCTAAACTAGGGGGGGAACCACTAAACTCTGATTAGCGGAAAAAACAATCAACCTGTTTAACACGTCATTCGAACATTAAACATGAACATCGGTAATTCATTTTTTTTCACTAATATATTTTTGTAAAGGGCCCTAGCGTTAATACTAACTAAAATAATTTTTAGTTAGTCATAGTGACGTCACTAATAATATTATTTGTTACTT
>CM040184.1:8233899-8241399 GCA_022606455.1 Callitettix versicolor
GACACTTATATTATTAGTATTTGAATATATAAACTACCTTTAGTAGTTCGTCTGTTATAATTTTTTATGAATTTAAAGTCAATGATTTTTGACACCTTTTACTTTATGAATGGGTTCGTTAGTGAACAAGCTGAACTATTTCAATGAATGATTTCAAACTATCAAAATATGATTTCACTATCAAAACATCCAAACACAACAATCGTATTAAAATAACAGAGTATGATTAATATAACAGAAAGGTAATAGTACAAAATATTAGGCTAAAACAAAACTATACGTAAAGAACTTAAAGATATCAAGTCAAATAACGTTAACCGACAAAGGATGCAAAAATATAGACAGCATTGCAGATAAAATATATTAATAATATGTTTTCTATTTGTGATTTATAGTTAATTCGACATTTTATTAATTAGTAACGTTCATTTTCCAATAAATACATTTTTAACATAAAAACAAGTTGTTTACCTATTCTCAACAAGGCGGTGAACAATATAATTGGTAATTTTTTATGGCATAACGAACATTTTTAAGCTAGCAGCTGAGTTCCCATAAAACACCCCTATTAGTGTATCAAAGAGATTGAAGCAAATTAAGGTTGGATATTTTGAGAATTACCCGAGTAGAAGCTTGGAACGCATACGCGGAATTTACTTGCCTGTATTTTTTTTTTTAATTTTGAGGTTATGTTACAGAAACACTGCTAGCCCAAATCAAAAGTGTTTTTTGAGCTGAAAACTTAAGTCCAAAAATCAAACATCTTTATGTAGATCATATTAAACAGACTGTCTAATCGTAATAACTAGTTTGACGTGATAAAAATAACTTACGAATTTAATAAAAACCTTATACTTAACGAGTACAATGTTAGTAGTATAATAATACGATTTGATAATGTAGATAAATGTGGTTTGCAACTTTTCTATATTTGTTTTTAGAATTATTTCCTATATGTAGTAGTAGATTTTTTTTTAACGTCCGACTATTGTGCACACTTGGGCTAATACAGACTATGGGATGATTTATAGCGTATGAAAATGCCAAGCCTTGGCCGGGAATCGAACCCGGGTCCTCGGGGTGAAAGCCTAGTACGCTATCAATTAGGCGACCGAGGCGGTAGTAGTAGAAAGGAGGAAATTAACATAAATCATAAAAAATTGCTTTCGTGAAAAACTCTACTTTTATAAGCTTAATTTTATAAAAGTCAATAACACATTTTTGAAACGATTTGCAGACATATTGAAAATATTGTATCCCATTAATTTTCAATTTTCAATTTTACATACAAAACTTTTAATAGTTTAAAAAATCAATAATCTTCTACGTAATACTGTACAATATGTTATATTGTAGAGCAATTTAAAGATCCTTTTGATAGCGTACTAGGCTTTCACCCCGAGGACCCGGGTTCGATTCCCGGCGAGGGCTTGGCATCTTCATACGCTATAAATCATCCCATCGTCTGCATTAGCCCAAGTGTGCACAATAGTCGGACGTTAAACACCAAAAAAAATTGACAATTTTTAATTTTTTCAAAATAAAAAAAATCATTTACAAAGGTTATGTAGATCGGACACATTCAGTTTAGGTTATGTTGCATTGTTTTTGTATCCATAATAGTGTCAAATATCGTTACTTAAACATAAAGAATTTTAACCTAAAAATTAATTTCAAAGAAATAACAGCTGTTTATCTAATAACCATTTGGTAAAACATAACATTTCCTCCATAATTTGTTTATAAAAAATACTTCATTTTCGTTTTGTTGTCGTACATTAGGCCTAAATACGTTTTTCTTTATTGATAGTTGAACATAAACATCAGATATTGCATTTAAATATTCCAGACCTAATACTTTGCTCTTTCTTTCAGGGTGACATCGTAGTTCTGGACAGAGATCAAAGCACTACTGGCGTGTATTCCATTTCCATTTTAGAAGATGAACTTAAAATATTGCAAGTTAAAGCTACGAACTTCTCAGCCCCGTTTCCGTCTTCTGGGATTTCCGGAACTGCTTTGCATTGCAGTGAGTGAAATACAAAAAAAAAATGCTTGTGCTCAATAGCAGCTCAAACTTTAACCGCAGCTCAAAATATCCAAAATATAATATCTCCCTTCGTACTTTATTTTTAAAATTATTTTACATTATTTTGATCTATTTGCAATTAATGAATTAAGTATATTTGCTGAGGATGATAACCGCTCAAAAAAAATGTATTGGTTTTACTTATTTTGAAAATAACAAAAATAATTCACTTCTGCTTCTTAAAAATTTGTAAAAATAAAAAGAGCTCTAGGCTCTTTACACATTTCTGTAGGAGCTGCCTCACCTTAAAATGCAAATTTCGAAAAGGTATGACCAATTAAAACGTTCAGTAGTCTATATTATTTATTCACTGTACAAAACTGAAAACTATTTAGGTATCACGGCTTAAAAAGCTTAAATAGTGGTTGGTACGCAAAATAAACAATATTCATCTCTTATATAAAAGGCAATGTCCTGACTGACTGACTGATCAACGTACAGCCCAAACTATAAAACCTAGAGACTTGAAATTTTGAGGATACCTTCGTTTTAATATGTAAGCGCGTACTAAGGAAGGGTTTTGCAAAACATTGATTTTAACTCCATTAAACTACTTACCCAGTCCAAATTTAATAAACAACGTACAGCCAATACCATTATAGCTAGAGACTTGAAATTTTCAAGGTACATTCTTACAACATTGTCGAGATGCACTAATAAAGGATTTTGTAAAAATTTGATTTTAACGCCATTAAACTACTTATCCAGTTCAAATTTAATAAATAACGTACAGCCAATACTATTATAGCTAGAGACTTGAAATTTTCAGGGTACCTTCTTACAACATTGTCGAGATGCACTGAAAAAGGGGTGCACTGAAAAACGATTTTCCAGTATGCAACCCCTAAAGAGGTAAACATGAGGTACAACAATTTTTATTGGAAAAAATATGTTTTTCATCTGACTTTCTTAAAACGTAACATAGTCACTCTTAAGTATAAGTAATGAAATATATTTTTCACCTTTTCCCCAAAACGCATCCCCTAAAGAGATTGAAAGAAGGTATAAAATATAAAAAAGGGGTACAATTTTGTATTGAAAAAATATTTTTTTTTATCTTGTATTCTAGAAATATTCTATGAAATACATATTTCAACATTTTTCTGAATTCATGTTCCCCTAAAAGAATAAAAACGGAAAAAGAGTTATCATGGGAGAAAAAAGAGTGTTTGCATTGGAGAAAAATATTTTTTATCAAATTTTCTTAAAAGTAAACAAAATATTTTAAAACACAAATTATGATACACCCAATTCAGTATTTCCCCCGAATTCATCCCATAAAAGGACAAAAATATAGAATAGGTATAAATGTTTGTATTGGACAAAAATATTCTTGAACAGATTTTCTTAAATTCGAATGGAACAAGTTTGAAGACAATAAAACAACATATTCAGGTTATAATATTTTTTCATATTCACTGTAAAATAATCACGAGTCTAGATGATCACGCTTTTATTAATATATTTTTTTATGTTTCTAAATTATTACATTACTGAATTGAAAGTATAATATTGAAAGTAAACTAGGTTAATTATATATGTATATATATATATATATATATATATATATATATATATATATTATATTTATATATAATATATATATATTATATATATATAATGGTTCTATTTATTTGTCTTTTTTCTCATAAACATAATATTTTCCATATTTTTAACCAGCTAGTCTAATACCGTGTATAATTTTCTTTCAACAGAGACGTTATTTACTGTTTCAGAACTTCTGATGTTGGACTCGGCCAAGCTGACTATGTCACCCTACAACGTCACATTACGTATTAACAACACTTCCTTGTTGCCTGGCAACGGCAGAAGTCATGTAAGTTACATTGTTGGAAAAGGGATTTTCAAAAACGTATGCGATAAAAAGTTGTGATTTTTTTAAGATTTAGTAAGCTGTTACACTGAAATTGTTGAACAGATTTTGCTGAGTCAAAGCTATTAAAAAAAATAATTTTTTGCCAAATTGGAAGCTAACCAGATCGAGATTATGAGTCGATAAATTATATAAATTTATATGTAGGTATATATATATATATATATATATATATATATATATATATATATATATATATGGATCACGCACAAGTCAGAATAGACCTACATGACGCAGGAATAGACTCAACAGATGTTGAAGACAGGCGCGCATACAGGAGAAAGATGCTCGGTTGGAAGGTCCCAGAGAATGAAATCCCAAAGAGAGCAGGGGTAAAATGGACGGAGGAACGGAAGAGGATCCATGGGGACAGGATGAGGGAGATGTGGAGGATTAGAAGGAACAAGACATGAGTCGGAGTGCTTTGCGTGATCCAACAGGGTCTATGCGCAGATAATAATAATATATAATTTTTTAGATTTTCCGTGTATACAATTTCACTAAATGTGAAGCCTTACTGTTATGGCCGTTCCAATATGAAAGGAAAATATAGCTCAGCGACCACAAGGGCCACAAGTCAAGAATGTTCAAAATTTCTTCTGTAGTTAGCATGCATTATATTAATAAACTAGCAGTACCTGTGCGGTTGTTTATTCATGACCGTGAAAAAATAATAAACATGTATGATCATGAGATTCTACATTAGATTGTAATACGTTACAATGATTCTGTTTTTGTTAATAAGTTGGAACAGTTCAAAAAAACTATTAAATAACGTCAGATGTAATTTTCAGTTAAATATTTCATTTAGAAAATTGAATTATAAATTTTTAAAATGCGGCTTCGAATGTCTGGCCTCCTGTCTACCTACGTAGTCGTTTCTGATCTCTGCTATGTCAGATTTATTTGCGTAAGCGCGCACATACACACCACTCACCCACACACACACACACACACACACACATACACACACACACACACACACACACACACACACACACACACACACACACACACACACACACACACACACACACACACACAATTACCTTTTGTTTCAGCTCAAGATAGAATAGTTGAGATTTGTTTTGTTCAATTCACTCGAAATTTTGTTGATCGGAACTGTCAACAAGTTTAATTTAAAAAAAATATGTTATTACTAAAACCCATATTTTGTGTGTGTCGGAATTTCGTGAAAATAAAACGTATAAACAAATGATAAATTTATAATTTTTTATGAAAACGTTACAGTGAAACATGTTCTGGAATTACTACAGTAAACTTTTACAGCTTGTGTAAGATGCATGGTTTAACCAAATACGGAGTGTAATGTGTTTTAATTTCACCGAGTGGCAAGACTGACGCTAAATTATCAAACCCCACCCTGTACTGGTCTGTCATCATTATAAAAGTGAATGCCCATAAACATGCGAAAACAAAGGTTACGTAAAATAGCTAACGTAGAAAATTGAAACAAACAATTTACACACAATCTTTTACACACAATCTTTTACACCCAACCTTTTACACACAATCTTTTACACACAATCTTGTATAAACAATCTTTTACACACAATCCTGTATACACAATCTTTTACACACAATCTTTTACACACAATCTTTTACACACAATCTTTTATACACAATCTTTTACACACAATCTTTTATACACAATCTTTTACACACAATCTTTTATACACAATCTTTTACACACAATTGTTTACATACAATCTTTTACACCCAATCTTTTACACACAACCTTTTACACACAATCTTTTACACACAATTTTTTACACCCAACCTTTTATACCCAACCTTTTACACACAATCTTTACACACAATGTTTTACACACAATCTTGTATAAACAATCTTTTACACACAATCTTTTATACACAATCTTTTACACACAATCTTTTTTTACACACAATCTGTTATACACAATCTTTTACACCCAATCTTTTACACACAATCTTTTACACCCATTCTTTTACACACAATCTTTTACAGACAATCTTTTACACACAATCTTTTATACACAATGTTTTACACACAATTGTTTACACACAATCTTTTACACCCAATCTTTTACACGCAATATTTTACACACAATCTTTTACACACAATGTTTTACACACAATTGTTTACACACAATTGTTTACACACAATATTTTACACCCAACATTTTACACACAATCTTTTACACACAATCTTTTACACACAATCTTTTACACACAATCTTTTACACCCAACATTTTACACACAATCTTTTACACACAATGTTTTACACACAATCTTTTACACACAATGTTTTACACACAATTGTTTACACACAATCTTTTACACGCAATCTTTTACACACAATCTTTTACACACAATTGTTTACACACAATTGTTTACATACAATCTTTTACACCCAATCTTTTACACCCAACATTTTACACACAATCTTTTACACACAATGTTTTACACACAATTGTTTACACACAATCTTTTACACCCAATTTTTTACACCCAACATTTTACACACAATCTTTTACACACAATTGTTTACACACAATCTTTTACACACAATTGTTTACATACAATCTTTTACACACAATTGTTTACACACAATTGTTCACCGATTGTTTCTTACTCTAAAATGTGTTTTCAAGTAGAAATAAAAACAAAGAATTTTAATAATTTTACTTGCCATTTTCTTTAGTTCGGACTACAAAGTAAAGTAATACTTGGAAATAAAACAGTTTCAAAATTATATTCTTTATTCACAAGAAAACTAGTTTCTATTCTTAAAACTGAACGTAGGAATCCTAATAAAATCGTTGTATTTAAAATTATTGGCATTTCCTTACATGCACGGCAACCATTATACAGCAAAGTGTCATTACTTACATCGTTGAATTTACATTTTTAGTCGGAAGACTACGCGGTTACAATGAGGACATGACGTGTTCATGATCAAGATTAAATTAATATGATCATGCAACAATATAACTATTAAGACACTGTATTTTGCAGTCTCCGTAGTATTGTTCTTGGCAGTAAGATACTGTAATATTGGAGACTCGGTGCTCGATGTGACTAAAGCACCGGTGAGACTGCACCTTAAGGTTCTCACTTCTAGCTGCGTTACTCCCGTTGTCCCTTTACCGTTAACGCTGATCCCTCGTCCCCATTAGTCTTTAGTCTAACTGGAACAAAGTGTAATGGATATTAAAGTAAAATAGAAAAGTTACCATCATCCTTTGAAATCGAAGTCTTTGACGTCACAAAAACATCCCTAATTCATTGCCAAGTGTTACTGTAATCAGCTAATTTGAATTGGAAAATGAGCTATTGAATTATTATACACATTGTGGCAAACCCGAACCTGAGGAAATATAAAATGTGCACTGATCGTTTTATTAAAACTCGATTTATAATCGTTATAATTCTTCGTTCACGTGATTTTATTCAATGTTGTTTGTTTTCGAGTATTTGCTTCTATTACGTTAACGAGAGAAGTTACGTGCCACC